>CAOJBK012559023.1:0-15428 GCA_948294925.1 Codiaeum variegatum | reverse complement strand
ATCTTCCATTCAATGACTTTCTTATGTCTCTTCAAAAGATCCACCAACCCTACCTTTTTCTCTTGAGATAGTCAGGCACTTAGGATAATTGGAAGCTTCCTTTCTTTTCCCAAGAAGGTGTACTCCAAATGTTCTGGGAGTACCTTAAGCTCTAATTCCAGGGCATCTTCAATAGAAGGCCTTGCTTTTTTCTCGGCATGCATTTTGATTGGCTCAAATGCGCTCTTTATTTCCATGTAACCCTCCAAATACTTTAGCTCCTCTCTTGCCTCCATGTCCTCTTCGTCTACTTTTTCCTGCAAAAGACACCTTTTAAGGGTGTCCTTAAAAGTGAAGTTAGTAACAAAGTTGATGGTCTCATGCTCACAATGATCCTCACATAAGACCTCATAATAAAAAAACTGAAAGGTGTTTCATGGATTGGGTAACATAAAAAATGATTTTCTCCTCACCCACCCTTAAGGTGAGGGTACCCTCATTAACATTGATAATGGCACAGGCGGTGTTTAGGAATGGTCTTCCTAAAATTAAGGACACGTCGGGTCATCATCCATTTCTAGCACAACAAAGTCAACCGGGAATTTGAATTCCCTAACCTTGACTAACACATCATCAACTATTCCCTTAGAAGAGAGAACAAATTTGTCTGCTAGTTGAATTTTCATTTGTGTTAGATTTGGTTCCCCGATAATAAGCTTTTTAAACACATGGTAAGGCATTATACTAATGTTATCCCCTAGATCTGCTAATGTCTTTTTTATTTCAAGATTGCCAATTAAATAAGGAATATTGAAGCTACTAGAGTCTTATAATTTTTTAAGCAATCGTCTTTGAACAATTGTCAAAGACTTCTTGGAAAAATACCTCATAAATACTTCTTTGAGCTTCCACTTGTTAGATATAAGCTCTTTTGAAAATTTTGCATACTTAGGCATTTGTGTAAGTGCCTTGGTAAATGGGATATTGATATGGATTTTTTTAAGGAGTTTAAGGAACTTACCAAATTGGGCATCCAAGTGATCCTTTTGTAGACATGTCGGATATGGCACCCTTGATTTGTACTCCTTGATCAGCGTTGGTGCTTTTGGAAATTCCTCTTACTTTCTCTCCTCTTTCTCCTTCTCAACTTCAACCTCTACATCCACATGGTGAGGTTCCTCATCTTTACTCCCCTCATTTACCTCTTTCTCCTTGACCTCAACGTCCACATTTCTACCACTTCTCAAAGTGATAGCCTTAAGTTCTCCTCTTTGGGTTTGCCTCGGTGTTACTAGGCAATGCACCTAGTGTCCTCTCAATTAGAAGCTTTGTAATTTTCCCCACTTTATTCTCCAAATTTTGCAAAGAGGTTTGAGTGTTTCTATTAATTTCCTCTTGATTTTGGAATCTAATGTCTATTGATTGAACGAACTGCTCCATTATCTCTTCTATATTTTATTTCTTAGGTTAAGGGGGTTATTATTAAGGCATAGGAGGTCGTGATTGAAATCCAGGTGGAGGAGCCCTTTGGTCATTGTTATTTCTCCATGAGAAATTAGGATGATCTATACACGCAAGTTGAAAGTATTTGAATAGGGGTTGTGTCCTCCCTTTTGCATATTTCCCATGCAGTTTGCTTGTTCTTGGCCCCCACTTGAGCCACTTAAACCCATGGAACCCAACATGTTGCACTCTTGAACTTGGTGACCACCACCACAACTCTCACATAGCATCACTTGTTTCTTTGAGGTGCCAGAGGTGAACGCATCAAATCTCTTATTTAAAGCTTTCACTTGAGCCGAAAGGGATGTGACCGTGTCAACAAGGTGAACACTCGATGCCCTTAACCTTGGTTGTCTCTTGGGTTGGGTAGCCATTGATAGTAGGACCTAGACATCTCCTCAATTAACTTTCATACCTCTTTTAGGGTCTTTGAATCCAAAGATCCTCCTCCGTATACCAACAAAAGTTTGTGGTTGTTATAGTTGAGTCCATTAGTAAAACATTCCACTTATTGCCACAATTCAAACCTATGGTGAGGACATTTGAGAAGCAAGTCCTTGAATCTTTCCCAACTCTCATAAATAGATTCTCCGTCTAATTGTGAAAAGGAATAGATCTCTTGTCGGAGCTTAGCGATTTTTGGGAGAGGAAAGTATTTCTCAAGAAAAGCTACCGCCAATTGCCCCATATTGTAAAATGATCGGCAGGAAAACACTTTAACCACTTCTTTGGGTTATCCCTCAAGGATAAAGGAAATAACCTCAACTTGATTGCATCTTCTAACACCCCATTCATCTTAAAGGTATTTCAAATTTTTACAAACTCATCCAAATGGGTGTGCGGATTCTCATGAGCCAATCCTCCGTATTGACAAGAGTTTTGGATCATTTGGATTATGGTCGACTTAATTTCAAAGTTATTGGTATCCATCAGTGGCCTTGTAATTGGACCACCAACATCATTTAAATCCACTCATACAAAGTATTGCATAGTTCTTCACACGTGAGCATCATTATCGTTACCATCCATTGGTATTTCCATTTCCATTGCCATTGTCATTGCTGGCTCCTATGGCATTCCTATTACCATTTCCACCATTATTATGTAGCCATTACTTTCCCTTCATCTCAACTTCTGGATCGTCTATGTTCACCTCAAAGGAACCCTCTTTCGATTCTTGAACCGATATACTATCAGACTCTTTCAGAATTGAATCATCTCCTTCTAGAGCTAACCACCTTTGTTTCTTTCCAATCCAATGAATTTCGAGGTTGTAAGGGAGTAGATGAGACGGGTTATCTCTGGTCATGCACTATCACCTGAAATGAGATAAAAAGAAGAAACACAATTAAATATAAAGAAAATTAAAGGCTAAATCAATAGCGTTGGATTTCTTATTAATGTTGACTGTATCAAACACAATTAAATACAAATCTTAGCAATGGTGCCAAAAACATGATGCATGCTGATTGCAACACCCGCAAGTGCACGGGTCGTATTAAGTAGTAAAATCGGCAAGCACTAGTATCGTTCTCCCAAAGGATTATACGGGTTCAATCAATCAAGCACCAACTCACTCTCCTCAACTATTGTCTAGCTTATAATTAATTATTTTAGATTAATAACTAAAGCTAAATTAAACTTAAAACTAAAATTAACTAATTGGAAATTTAACGAAAATCAGACACAAGAATAAGATTAAATGAGAGAAACATCTACCTAGATTTTGACTTGTATTTGACTATATTGCATGGATAACCAATAACCCAATGAAAATCTAAGGCAATCAATAAGTGGATTTTCACAAATACATAGGTTTGAATCTTTCTCAAGCAAGCAAACCCCTAATTCCTAAGTGAAGGTTGGGAATCTCATCACACAACCAATCAATTAAGAAAAGCATTAAGAACATATGAAACAAACATGAACCGTAGTCATCTATGCTTCTATTACTAGCAAGCAAAGAAAACACAATTGATTTTGAGTATTCTAAACCTAACTTTCTATCTCTAGTAAAGATTAGGCAACATCTACTATCCACAAGCATGTATTGAAGATGAAAAGGGCAGAAAAATATATTAAAATCAATACTTAACAAAAACCCTAAATATTCATTGAGGAAAATAGTTGTTTATCCATACAAATGTCAAATACTCATCTAATCTAGGTAGACTAAATGAGTTTAGTTCATAACTACAACATCAAATAAAAGCGAAAGAGAAAGGAGTTAAGAAACCTATGTGGATTCTTAACATTTATACCCAAACCCTAAATACCCTTGTTGAATTTTGAAGAAAACTTGATCTTGATCCTAAAATCTCTCTCAAAACCTTACTCTTGATGTGTTTTTTCTTGTCAACTTAGCTCTCTTAGGGTTTTTGAACTAAGAAAACCAAAAACTATCCAAAAGTCCCATGCTTTTTATAATTTTCTAGCTTTTATAGTGCTAGAAAAGTCGGGATCACGGCCATGACCAAGGGCATGACTGCTTCCTTGATGGGTCTTTTTCAGTACAATAGCATATTATTGGATCACGGCTATGACTAGGAAAACCTCTACTTTTTCTTTTTTTCTGCCTTGGCTTTCTTAGTACAGCAGTCCTCCTGCCAGTCATGGGCTTTGATCATTGCTGTGACTCAAGCCGTGATTACCCTTAATGCCCTATTACAACCTATTTTTACTCTGTTTGTGAGCAAAATTCGATGATTTTAGTCCGTTTAACTTTGGATTAATGTTTGACCTAAAAAAGATTAAAAAAAAAACTAAAACAAGCATATCAAATGCAATTTGAATCAAATAATGGAAAAGAAATGAAGCAAAAATTATTTATATTTGGCCATTTTCCACTGCACATACATGGTCCTTTTCAATTTTTTTTTGAGGCATGTCAGTGACCAGACCCTTGCTAATCAGTTTAGCAATCTGTTTTATATTAATATGACCCAGACCTGTGTGCCATAACCAACTATTATCCTCAATAGAAATCAAGCATTCATCTTAGATGTTCCACTAATTTAAATTTATAACATATACATTACCTACATGTAGACCAATGAATATGGTACTGCCATCGATGGTTGACTGAACCTCAACATAGGAGGCTTCAAAGATGACTCACATATTCTTGTCACATAGTTGACTTGGACTTAATTGTTCCTTTTCCAATTATTTTAGTTCTGCTCTTATCTCCATATTTCACAAATCTCTGGCTTGTTTTATCTATCTTGGAGAACTTGGTTTCATCTCCTAACATATGCTTTAATAGCCGCTGTCAATATGCCACTCCTCTGATTTACTCTTACTGCTCAAGTATACTTGTAGTGAATCAGTTTGATTTAGGTCTCCAATTTATGTTGGGTCCTGATAAGTTAGCAAGCTTTGTTCCCTTAGAAACTGATATATGAATCCATCTCAGTGCTTTTTTGAATTTAGATCTTGAATTATGATTAGGTGCCTGATTAGGTACCTGACTAGCAACTGAGTGATTCAGGTTATATGAGGATGATGCAACATCAGATAAAACATATTTATGAGAAATTGCATGTGAATTAATTTCATCAATAATAGATTTCTATTTTTGAAAAATAAGAGAGAATTCATCTATTTCATTTTCAATTTTATCATTAGGCTACTTTCAAACCTAAACATCTCACATAGTTTCATATTCTCATCAGTTAGTCGATCGTTGGATTTAACTAGGCTACTGTTTAAAAATAATAATCATGAGAGGTCATCATTTAGCTTCTTAAATCTGCCCATCAAAAATTCCCTTTCATACATTCGATATGAAGATCATGATTGAATTTTTGAATTAATGATAACTCAAATGACATTTCAGTAAACTTTGTTTTTAGTTATTTATGAGCCTTCTTTAAGCACCTGTACTCTCTGTACATGTCACTAAAAGCATTTTCAAAATCATTTTTAGCATTTGAGTCAGAAAGATATACCTCGGGAGTTTCCTCTTCATCAAGGCTGTTAGTTGAGCTTATCATTAGGCATAGATTAACTTTCTCATCATCATCAAAATTATCATCAAATTCTTAAGACTATTCTGATTTGCTCCATATCACTAATACTTCTTTTTTTTCTTTTTAGAGGTATTCTTCCATAATTTTGGGCAATTAGGCTTGATATGACCAGGCTTGTTACACTCATAGCATACAACTTCATTTGAGTCTTTCTTTTTTTATTCTCCTTTTGTATGCTTTTCTTTTATATTAGGTCATTGGTATCTATTGACTCTCTTCTTCAGAAATCTATTCATTTTCTTGCCAAGGCATCCATCTCATCTGATCCTGATGAGTCTTATTCGGCAGGTAGTGCCATTGTTTTCTTTTGTTTAGCTTCTGAATCAGCTCTCTTTGTTAGGATTATCTCTTAAGTTAAAAGATTACCTATGAGCTCATCCATTATTAATTCTTCTTTATCTACTAAAACATTGACCTTTGAGTCCCATTCCTTAGGCAAAGACCTAAGTATCTTTTAAATCTAGTTCTTCTCAGGCATAGCATACCCAAGAGCAGCAAGCTGGTTTATCATGTTGGTAAATCTGATTTTCATTGTCATGATGGTCTCATATGGTTTGATCTCAAATATCTCATATTCTTTCAACAGAATATTTACTTTAGCCTCTTTGACTAGCTTTGTTCCTCCATATGTATTCTCCAAGTTTTCCCATATTTCTCTTTGACTAGCTTTGTTCCTTCATATGTATTCTCCAAGTTTTCCCATATTTCTTTAGCTATAGTGAACCCTAAAATTATGTTAAACTCAAATGGAGTTAGTGTACAATGTAAAATATTCATGGCTTTAGCATTAAGAGAGATTTGCTTCCAGTCATCTTCATTGTATTCTGACTCTAGTTTAGGAACACTGGCAGTTTCACTTATTGAAGTTGCTGCTATAGCCTTCATGGAAACTTTTGTTCCATTTCTAATCATAGTCCAGGCACTTATGACAGTGGCCTGGATGAATTGAGTCATTCTTCTTTTCTAGTAGGTGTAGTGTGTCCTATTGAAGAGTGGTGATCTGTTGATGGATTGCCCTTCAAGGAGCAAAGGGGCTTCATGTGCCTGACCTGCAATGCTATGATCTTTCCTCTGAGGATATTAAGCTTGATTTATACATAGAGACCTACTCTGACACCAAATGCGAATCCAATCAGGCGTCCAAGAGAGGGGTGAATTGGACTTTTCAACTCTTTTTCAAATTAGGTGACTGAAGCAGTTGGCTTCAATTAGGTGGTTGAGGTTATCCGATTGTCAATTCCTTTGGGTAACTTATGTTACTAGAAATATTAAACTATCAGTAAGGACAGAAGCAAACTGCACAAGTATCTTACCGTGGTGATTAGCAACCTGAAGATACCTATAACAATAATCTAATGCTTACTATTAGTCCTCTTATTAAAGTGTTTAGGAGCCTAATGAAATTTTCTTAGATATGAATGTTCTAGCAATTCATGAGATAATGAGAGTTTTAAAAATATGATAAGAAGTTAACTGAAAAGACTTAGCAAAAATAATTTACCTAATTTTTTTATTAACAGTTAGGGACTTAAAGCATGCACACATATGAAAAATGAGCAGTATAAGGATTTATACAGGTTCAGCACATAAGGCCTACATCCAGTCCTCAAAGCAGGCATTTTGAGAGTTTCCCTATGTGAGCTCTATTTAGTTGGATAGAACAAAGCCTTTATAGTGTTAAATGACTAGGGACCTAACCCAGGAGAAATATACCCTTTCTCCAATCCTTCAAAATTTTTCTAAGATTTTTGAAAACCTCTCATCCATTCTCATGAATAGATAAACCTCTCATATACTTTCAATTGGGTGGCTATAATACTCCTAATACAACCACGGGCTTACTTAGGTGCATAGATACCTTTTCAGCCAAAAAAATGAAAAGTTTAAAATACAAAAAAAACAAAAAAAAAAATTATTACAACATATCTTCTAATGGATCAACATAATGAATGCACAAAGAATATGTTGAGATGAAATAAATTATGATGAAAACTCAAGTTAAATGACTAGAAATAAATGCTTACTTGAGATGAAAAATTAATGCTCAATAAATTCTTCCAACTTGAATGAGAAAAGAGACATAGATGATTTCAAGACAAATAATGGAAAGAAGTATTTTGGTCTTGAGAAAATCTCGAAAAATTATGAACACTCTAATCTCATTAATGGCATCAATCGACCTCTTAAATGTGAAATTTGAATACTATTTATGAAGAGTGTTTGAAGAAAAATAGTTTTTGGAGACAAAGAAATAAAATAAGTTTAAACTGGCTCCTAACAGCTCTTCCAACAACTACCTATCAATCATGATGTGACTGATTGATATTTGCTTTTTGCTGGAAATCAGGCTTTTCAACCATGTCATCTTCCTAGCCATTGGTTGGTAACCAGTTATGAAAAAGTTAAAATAATTCAGTTTGTTTTATGCATTTATTCTTCCTTAACAAAGTAGTGGCCTGATCAGTTTAAGGAATCTATGCATGAAAGTTTTAGTTTTTCAAAAATGATTTGTTTCATGAAAGATTATGCAAGTTCTTATCCATTTAACATTATAGCTAAAATTGTCTTCTATTAGGCACCTAATGGATCCAGTTAGGTAGCTAACTCCAGTCACATAGGCAGCTAATGATCTGTCTGTTGATGTTGTACAAGCCTGACTATTAGGGATCTAAGAACTTAGCTTTGACCGGCATAATTCATTTTAGTGAACTTTAACATGTCAATTAGTTTTGTGATCATCAAAATTAGAATGTTAAACCTTGAGAGGCTAACAAATTGCATCAAATCAGCAACCAAGCCAATAAATCTACTCCTATTACAATCCGACAAAAAATAAAACTAAGCACTGATCGCCCAAAAGGAACACGAAAATAACATCACACTAACACACAGCCAGCCAAATTATAATGATAGAAAATTAGAACCAAGCAATAAATTCAAGCTTTTTATGCATACCACATTTTGCAAGTGCATCGGCAATTGAATTCGTCTTTGTCAAGGAATGGCAGAACCTTAATAATTCAAAACATTCAGATAATTTTTTTTATTTCTAGAAAGATTTTCAAGAGGTTCCAAGGTCCTTCAAAAGTGGAACCTTTAACCCATCGAGTAGAAACTAATGAATTAAATTTAATGATTAGATTAGCTTTAAAGAGACTCACCTGTTCAGCAAAAAGTTGCATTGCTTTATGAATGGCTCTTACCTCAGCTTCATTAATGCTCATCTTCCCTAGAGGAAAAGAGAATATTGCTCGAAATTTTCCATCACTTAATCTCAACACATCCTCCCATTGCTGCCATGCCTGGATTTTCTTTCGTTGAGGCATTAACATTCCATTTAAATTTTCCTTTTGGCGGCGGGGACCAGAACAGAGAGGGCCTTGGGGCTTTTTTAACATTCCATCTTTTTAAAATACTAGTTAAGGAGAGAACATCATTCATTGAGTAAGGGAAGGTCAAATCAAATGCTTCAATCCATGTGGTAGCTCTCATGAATAATGATATCGAATACTTTCTCTGGGTTAAAGGCAATATTATAAAAAAAAATTATTCTACTCAAGCCAAATCGACCACACACCAATAAAAAAATAAGATTCCAGCAACTGGAATTGAAACTTTTGTTAATGCCAAAAAAATCCATATTCATTAAACAACTTAACCACTGATTTTGGAGCACACCAAAAAGTCCCCCACCAATCAATCAACCAAGCTCAAATCCTCCAAACCAAGAAGCAATTCAAGAAAAGGTGATCAACATCTTCAAGAAAATTACAATAGAGAGGACAACAAGCTTGTGATTGTTCAATTATACTAGCCCTTGCTAAATTTACTCTAATATTAACTCTTTTAAGAAGCATCAACCAAGTGAACAACTACACTTTTGAAGGAGCTTTGTTTTTCCAAACTGCTAGACATTTTATAGTGTTAAAATCATTATTAAAAGTCTCTAAGCTATTGCAGAAAGACTTAACAAAAAATGCTCCATTTGGATTTGAGCTCCAGATAATATGATCATCTTCATTGTGGGAGAGTAAAAATGATAAGAGGGAACTGAGTAATTTTCTTTGTAGTTCTGTTTCCCACACAAAAAAGGGTTCTACTCCAAGAAAAGTTCCAAGACCACACACTGTTGATAAGAGTACCCATCTCAGCTATAGTGGCTTATAGTTGGTTGGATAGGCTAAACAATCTTGGGAACCTATACTAAAGCAAGGAATTCTCAAACCATAGATGTTTCAAAAATTGTGTTTGTTTCCCATCACCAACCCAAACTCGCATAAATTTTGTTGCAATCAGTGAGGCTTTTGGATCATTGATAGTGTTATTTAGTATCCCATTCCACACATTAGACCCTTTGTTCTTTCCTTTGTTAAAAGGGAGTTCAGTGGCACCATATTTTTCAATCATGGTACACTTCAAAGTAGCAACACTTTTATCGTAAAGATTCCAAATCGACTTAAAAAGAAGGGCTTGATTCTTATCTACTATATTACTAACTCCAATACCACCAATAGCTTTGGCTCATTGTATGATGGCCCAATTGAGAAAGTGAATCTTCTTTTTGTTTTCACTTGCATTCAAAAAGAAATTCCTTTGTATTTTTATAATTTCCTTTACAACCCCTATAAGAATTTTAAATAGAGATAAATAATATATTGGTAAATTATTCATAACTGATTTTATGAGAACCAGATGGCCAGCCAAGGAGAGGTGTCTTGCTTTCCGTCCCACAAGCTTTGATTTAAACTTAGCAATAATGGGATCCCATGTGTTCTTTCTTCTTGGGTTTGCGCCTAATGGAAAGCCAAAATACTTAAGAGGAAGTTCTGCCATTGAGCATTTAAGCATAGTTGCTACCTTCTTATTCCAATCCTCGTCGGTATTAAGCCCCACCAATGAGCTCTTTTTAAAATTAACTTTTAGACTTGAGATAATCTGAAAGCACCTCAATATTCTTTTTAGATTATATAGATAAGAAGCATTTACAGGGCAAAAAATGATTGAATCATCATCGTATTAAAGAAAGGAAATCGTTGAGCCCCCACTTGTTAATTCTAACCCTTCAAGAAGACCCAATCTGATAGCTTTCTTAAGAATAACCTTCAACAATGATAGTGAATAGGAATGGCGATAAAGGATCACCTTGCTAGATGGGTTTTTGCAAATTGAAAAACTCTATAGCTGAACCATTAACCAAAACCCAAATCAAAGCCTGACACTTACATTTGTCTAACCAATTCCTCCATTTTTTCCCTCAAAACTCATGAGTTGCATTATTTGCAACAAGTATGACCATGAAACAAAATCAAAGGCTTTTTCCAAATCTAGTTTAAGGATGACACCTTCCTTTTTCAACCTTCAATACCAATCAATAACTTCATTTTCAACTAATATACAATCAAGGATCGAGCGCCCTTTCACAAACGCTAATTGGTTTTCACTAATAACTTCATCAATGGCCTTTCTTAACCGAAGGGATAGAATCTTCACAATCACTTTGTAAAGGCTGCTAATCAAAGAGATAGGCCTGAAATCCTTTAAATATGTTGCACCTTCAATTTTTGGGATAAGAGCAATGAAAGATGCACAAGCACTCTTAGGTAGGAAGCCCTTTTGATGGAAAGCTTTACAAAAATTTGTTAAATCTACAGTAATGAAACTCTAGGATTTTTTAAAGAATGAGAAGTTGAAATCGTCCAACCTCGGGGCTTTCATCCCCTCGCAACTCCAAATCGTTGTTCTGACTTATTCTTCATTAATTGGTTTTTCAAGGAAGGAGGCTAAATTAGTGAGTAGAACCATGAACTCAATACCCGTAACATTTGGTCTTTTGTGCTCTTGTTTATAAAAGAGTTTTTGAAATAATTCCTTACATATTCTTTTATTGTGACTGGTTCAGTTACATCCCTTTCATCTGTAATGATTTTGTTAATCAAATTTCTTTTCTTCCGAATTGTAACGGAGATATGGAAGAATTTCATATATCGATCCCCAAGTTTCAGCCATTTATTCCGTGAGTTTTGTCTCCAGTATGCTTCTTCTTTCCTGTATTAGCACTAACGATCACCCCACAAACATTTTCTTTTTAACAATATTACTTGAAAAAGGAGGATTAGATTCAAAACTTATGTCCAAAGCATCAATTTCATCTTCTATCGAACGATATCAATTTCATTAGAAATAATTCCAAATTCCTTGATGTTCCAATCCTTTAATTATTTTTTGACAGCCTTTAGTTTTTTATCAATGACAAAATGGCCATATCCCAAATGGTTCAACGAAGCCCGCCAGTTTCTAACCATCTTAAGGAAACTCGGGTGTGATAGCCAGCAATCCAAAAATCTGAATGGTCTAAGTCCCCAGTCAGTACTCTTTGTTTCTACCAATAATGGATAGTGGTTGGAGAAGCTCTTGTTCAACCCTTTGAAGGACAAGTTAGGGAAGTTGGTAATCCATTTTGAGTTAAGAAAGAAGTTGTCTATGAGGCTTAAGCAGAGAGAGTTGAACCATGTGAATTTTCTTTTTTGGGGAGGTAATTCAATCAGTCCTGCTGAATCAATCAAGTGTTGTAAGGATGTTAAACCCGAATTTGTGATAGTTCTAGAACTTCTCTCTTCAACTTTTAAAATCCCGTTGAAGTCCCCAATCAAAAACCATGGATCATTAAATGAAAGCTTAAAGTTTACAAGTTTTTCCCATATCTTAGTTTAGAAAAAAAAATGTAACTTTATTTTATATTATAATTCAAACTTCAACTATTTAATTTGTTCCATTTTTTTGAAAATACAAATACTAAATTTTAGATAAAAGAGTCAGGAAATGATTTTTTTTCTTGTTTTAAAAAATTAAATTAGACCTTTCTCATTTCAATTCCTGACTCCGTCACTACATAGACGGTTTAAAAAGCTATACATAGACATAATTAACAATTTTCTTTGAGTTTATATTCTAATGATAAATGATTAGGTAGATAGCGATCTTAAAACATAAAGTGCAATTTAATTATTTTGTATATTCTAGGTGTATGTTTTGTAGATAATTTTTTTATAATTTATTTTTTATACTGCTTATTAAGTTCATTGTTTAGGGTGGTGTCAAACTTTTTGAATTACCAATTTTATCTTTACTATTTTATAATAAAATATCTATTTTAAAATTTTAAAAAATATATCATAAAATATTATTTTAAAATTTTATGTAAATATGTATTTTTTATGATTTGAATTTTTTTTATTTGAATGTCTATATAAAGTAATGAAAAAATTAGATTAATTATTTATTTAATAAAATTATTTAATTTTTATTAATTTTTATTTATTATATTTAATAATATATGTATACATTGTGTACAATGAAAATGACTAGGTTTTTTTTTTTTTAATTCAAGAGGTGGTAAAAATTACTCCATAATCTAAGTTGTTATTTTTTGCACTGTAGAACAACAAAAAAAATCTATGATGGAATCTTAAGACAAAGCTTAGACACGTATATATCTCTCTCAACTCATCACTCATTTACCAAACCCACTACTATAAAATAGATATTTACAAATAGAAGTTTTTGTTGCTAAATGGATAATTTCATAGTTTAAATCCTTATTGTTAATTTTAGTAATAGAAATTACAATTTGTTGCTAATTTAAAATAAAATATATTTAAATCTATTATTATTTGTCAGTACTCCGTTGTAAAATAGCAATAATAGATAAAATTCATTACTATTTTATATTTTTCTTATACTATATCCCTCTTCTGCATCACCCTTCCTGCCTCCTTTGACTAAGCCTTCAATCACCAAATGTTATTCATCCTTCTCACCAGCGACTTCTAAAACTCTATTCATTGATGATTTACCATTAAATTAGCCCATTTTTTGGTATTAGAAGAATATTTGATTGCAGTAGATTTGTTGAGAAGGTTTATGTTCCAAACAAACTCAATAAATTGGGGAATAAATATGGTTCTGTTAAGCTGTTCAGAAAATTGATGATATTATCAACAAGTATAATGATGCTTGATTGGGAGGAATAAAATCCTTGTTACTAACGCCAAAAGTCATCATTAGTCTCATCCTCAACCTTTAAGGAAACCTTTAAAGAATTTTGTTCTAGCAGCAAACAACCTTCTGGGAGAGACAAAAAATATTTTTCAGGACACCAAATCCACACTCATAAAGAAGGATATATGCCAAGTTGTCACGGTCGATTTTCACTAGTATAGTAAACTAAATGCAAAGTTAATTTTTTATATTAGTGATGAAGAAAAGGAATGGCTTCATAGAATTGTTGGTACACTAAATGATATCCATTGCCTCCAAAATCTCAGTTCTAAAATTGTTAAAGATGAGAGGTTTGACTGTTATACCAACACTGTTGGTGGAAATTTAGTTTTACCCTTTAAATCATTGATCCTATGGAGATTGCCTTAAAAGAAGGGGGTGATTGGCTTTCGAATTGGTTTCAAAATGTTGTCATGTGGAAAGAAAATATCATTACCTCAAGGTTACATTGTGAAAATGTCCAAATTCATTGCTAGGTCAAAGATTTTTTCAATCTATTAGTGGTATATGTTGTTGCTATTTGATAAGTTCTTGACTTAACAACTTCTGATCTTGGGCCTGAATCCAATGGAATGTATACCTGCACAAGGAATAACAATGAGATAAGAGGGTCAGGCGTGTGCCTGGCAATGATCCTCCGACGCTCAAGTCAGTAACGGATTTCTATGCTTTGGACTCACTGTGAATCCTTAAGAAAGTGTATTTGAGTAGTTTAAGGTTTTAGTGAACGTACCTTGAAAAGTGTGACATCATGTACTATATATAATGGTTTTTGGGGCCACGTGACACGTTGTGAGTGGTCCACGTGGCAATGCCTACAATGAACACGGTCTTGATCTTTATCAAAAGTGGGGACACATGTTACTTATGGATTTGTGACAAGTGTCTAGGACGAGGGGTCGAAGGCCCCCCTCGAGGGTGGTCCTTCAAAGCCCTGTCAATCTCTTGGATAGGTGGCCAAAGCCTTCTATGTCTTGATAAGGGTAATATAGGGTTATGAACTTGGGCTTTTGCCTTCTAGTACTGGCCTTTGTATACCTTTGGGGCCTAGACCCTTCTAGGCCCATTTTGGGTAGACCCGTATCAATGGCCCCCTTTGTTCATAAGAGGATGAAGAATTCTTCGAACTAAAATCCTCTGTTTGAACAAGAATGTTGCTTCGAGATCCACGCTTTGCATTTTTTCTTCAAAGGAAACGCTTTGCATTTTTTTCTTCGAAGGAAACGCTTCGCATATTTTTCTTTGAGGTCTTATATGCGAAGAACAATAGTACTTTATACCACGTGTCTTACTTTCACTTATAAAACTCTACCACGTGTTTCGCATTAATTGTGTAACGGTCGAGAAGATGAAAGGTCTTCTAGAAGGTCTTTATATACCCCTGTTTAGACATGTCATTTTCTTCTTTCTGACTTCTCTGCAAATTGCTTCTTCTTCGTTGTTCTTCTTCAAAAACCCTTTTTCTTCTTCGTTATCTTCCTTTAAACTTTGTTCAAATTGCAAGAGCACTTCCAGTTTCTAAAACTCCTTCCCTTAGTAGAGAGGAATTCATCATTTCCTCTCTAGTTCCGACCTGGCAACAAATCATACCTAGGTCCAAAGTGAATTGGGAAGTTGTTCAAGCTAATCTGGACAACATTTCTTCTATAGCTTCTCTTACCAGTCCTTCTCCCTCTCATCGTATCTATCACGATGATCCGGCCTTCAATATTCCCGTTGGCTGGATGGATTACGCCATGTTCTATGACCACATGATGTGAGGCCTCCTTCTGCCTCCATCTGACTTTTTCTGCAAAGTGTTTAAGCACTTTGGTGTTCTTCCATTCACTCTCACCCCCAACTCAATCTTAGACATTC
>CAOJBK012558250.1:0-18328 GCA_948294925.1 Codiaeum variegatum | reverse complement strand
GATAAATTACCTTTCATTTTGCCTAGATCAGTACCATTTTGTTTTAATCGGTTTCACCTCATCATGTGTATTCAAATACTTGCAGGGAGTGCTTTACAAACCTGTAAAGCCTGATGATTGCTACTGGAGCATAGGTATGTTTACTGTTACCTGCATGATATTATATTAAAACTGTCCAGTGTAAATACCGAACAAAAATATGCTTTAAGCGATTGTAGGGAGAGCATCTAAGACTGAATTATTTGTGATGAATGTTTTAGTTTAACTGTTTTGTTTATTTAATTAAATGCCAAGTTGCTTATTATTTATTGCATTCTATGTCGTCTTCAGAGGACCAAAATACCATCTCAATTCTTTTGACAAAGCATGACCAAATGGAATGGTGGAAGAGTTTGGTTAAGGGAGGTCCAGAGATTGATACTCAGAAGGTTGAACCTGAAAATAGCAAGCTCTCTGACCTGGATCCTGAAACAAGGCAAACTGTTGAAAAGATGATGGTGAGTTTTGATGCTTCTTTTAACTTTTTCTTTCTATTGTAGTCATTCGTCATCGTTGATTATCAGAAGTTTTTGTTTGATGGTGGCCTGTCATGATGACTGTTTTCCATTAATGGCTCCTGAGGTTGTTTTCTTTCTTTTTGTTACAGTTTGATCAAAGGCAGAAGTCTATGGGACTCCCAACCAGTGATGAGATGCAGAAGCAAGAGATCCTAAAGAATTTCATGGCTCAGGTGAGATCAAGAGGCTTCTAAGCAAACTTTGATTCTTTTATTTGACGTTTGAGTTTGACTGTTAAATTTTGGTAATGTATGTGTTTGATGCTGCAGCATCCGGAAATGGATTTCTCAAGGGCCAAGATAGCATAAATGAACTGTTAATTTGGCAGTTGGGTTTTTGAAGGTGGCCGAGGCCTATCTCTGCTAATTTGTGGGACTCCATTTTGTAAGGCTTTGAGTGGTAAAGCTTAAGTGTTTGAACTCTGTTATTAGTGCTAAGCATAATTTTCTATTTATTAATAGATATTACAGTACCAAACTTGGTTAAATGTAGCTTATGATGGTGCTACTATGCATATGATTTCATGCTCAATATTATCAATTGAACATGATTGAATTTTTATAGTATTCGGAATTTGTCTCGATTTGCAAGTGTCTTTACTTAGTGTGGCATAAGGAAGTGCAAAAACTGGTATTTGAGGTTGATTCAAGTATTGTTATATAACTCAGCCTAGACCTCGACCCAATCTATAAACTGGGTCGATGAATCAGTGATTCAATTTAATGGTTAAATGAATGAGTCCATTGTAGTTAATTAAATTTTTTATTTTTTAATTTTATCATAATATATAAATGTATGCAAATGGAAAAATTATATTAATACCCTTATGTAATTATATTTTAAATTAAGATTTATTTAATAAATTATTATATTGTATAAGTAATAAATAAATAAATAAGAAAAATAATATTAAATGTATTTATTTATGACAAATTAAAAAGAAAAAGAGAATTAATTGACTTCAAATAATTATTTACATAAAATGCATAATTCAATCACAATTATTTGCAACGAATATAATATACTGATTTAATAATTAAATATCAGTAAAATATTTTAATCTAGTCAAAAATTGAAATTTTGTAATATCTATAACGACATATGTATCTAGGAAATAACATCTAATATAATATATTTTTAATTTATTTGTTATTTAATTTATTTTAATCTAATAAAAAAATATTGATCTCAATTGAATATGATATTTAACAAGACATTAAAAATATGCAAAACGTATTGGAAAAATCCTAATTTATTAAAATGCAAATAATTTTTTAAAAAAATTATGACTAATTAAGCTTCCATCTAAAATTAAAAAATTTAAAATTAATAAATTAAATTTAGTTTTCATTTTTAGTTAATCTAAATTCTAAATAGCTAAACAATTAAAATTATATTTTATAAACTTACATTTTATAACATATTGAAAGAGAATTAAAAAATTATAATTTCAATCTTAAAATTATATAAAAATGATTTTTTTTTAATGTTTAACTGAATCAAATGAGTCACTCGGAATATCAGATTAACCCACTGGAACAGATGGGTTTCTACAGATCAATTGTCAATCAATGCAAGATGAAATCTGAATCGGTTTAGTGGCTGGGTCACTAGGTTGATCCACCGAGTCTGGCCTCAAGACCTTAATATACTTCTATTACATGGTATTTGTAATATTTTTTACTTTTTTTCCCAGTAAAAGATAAAATTGATTAATGAAGCTTCTACTCAAAATCAGTACAAAAGCTTCCCAGTAAAAGCCTAACAATCGACCCACTGGCCTACAACAGAAGAAAAAAGACTAAAATAATTTTGACCTAGCTCCTCTAATGCTAACGATAAGAATTATTATTTTTATCAAATTTAATAATAGAATACTAATATTTAAATTAAAAAAATAAAAATTTAAAATTATATTATTACGGGTTTTGATCTTAATTTAAAAAATATATAACTATAATCTGGATTTTTTATTAGCTATATACGTTGTTAATATATCCTGTTAAATTTATATTTAAAATGAAGTTATATCATTATTTAAAAAGATTAAAAATAATAAAATAAAAATTATATATATTAAAAAAACTTAAACTTATAAATACTATTACAATAATTTCATAATTAAAAATAAAATAATAAAAGCATTTATCTCGCCTCGAAAATGAGCAATCACAACTTTCAAATTATAAAACTATAATTTGAATATCCTATACTTTTTCTCTTTAATAAGAATTTTTAATTAACCTTTTTTTTAGTTTGTTTTCCCTCAAATTAATAACATGAATATAATCCAAAATATAAAATAAAATACAGAGTTGCTGAAATTGAACTACACTTTAACTCATTATCATAATTCAGACCCCCAATTTGATGGCATAAGAGTTGCCGTCCGTCCAAAGCTCATTTTTGAGAATTGTGTGGACTTAACCGTGTCTTTCCTTTGTGGGTCTTTTTTAGCTATCCAAATATGAATTATGAAAACTCAAATACACTTAAACGACAAAATCCAATAAATAAAAACAAACTACTAATTGACACTATTTTAATTTTATAAAAAATTTTATTAATTTGTAGTATAAAAAATTATTAAACAAACCAATGGTTCACACGTTATTATTAAAAAATCACTTTCAAATGCCCTTTTCCTTTAAAAGGTTAATTGGACTTACTTGAAGACACCCCCCACAGCCTCAAACTCGTCCTATTATGAGGTAGGTCCTTTCTCTCTTCTTAATGACTTCAATATTGTGAGATCATTTTCAAATTGTGAACTTTGGATTTCCAACTCACATTTAACTTCCTATAAAAAAATTGGCAAAATAAAAATATAATAAAATTCCCAAATTGAATAAATACAAACGAGTTGTAAATATATGAATGAATTCTTGATGTTGAAGCTATTTCAAAGCATTTAATGAGCTGTCCCAAAAGACGTACGTAACATTGCATAGCGGTAAGTAATTAATATTTACTGTTATATATCTCATAATTGATTCTCAAAAAAGGAAGAATATAAAATTGAATTAAATATTAGTCACAGTTTAAAAAATTCTCAGAAGAGAAAGAAAGTATACCTTAATGAGAAAACAAGTAGAGAGAATTTGATTATTCTTCCTCAAAATCAAACAATAGATTATTGTAGCTATTTATAATAGAACACTAACTAATTAAGCTTCTAACTAATTGATACAAAATGCCAAAATAGACTGTACAAGTTGCAGTAACAACCTACAGAAGAAATCTACTGTGTCCCGAAGCAGGAGAAGAAATGTGAGCTTATTGACTGTAAGCTCACTTACATTTACTATATTAACCCCCATCAAGCTAGGAGTAGTGATCAAACTATCCTATCTTAGAAACAACTACTTGAAACTGTGTTGGGGCTAGAGGCTTGGTCAAGCAATCAGCAAGTTGATTCTGACTAGAATCTGGCAGCAAATGAATGAGACCAGACTTCACTTTTTTCCCCAACAAAATGACAATCCACATCCATATGTTTAGTTCTTTCATGAAATGTAAGATTGTGAGACAATAGAATTGCTGAATTGTTGTCACCGTATACTAGTGCAGGCTTAGGATGAGGCTGATGCAATTCTTTCAACAAATAGAGAATCCACTAAACTTCTGAAGTAAGGCAGAACAAGGCTTTATATTCAGCCTCAGAAGAGGACTTAGCCATTACAGTTTATTTTTTGGATTTCCAAGAAACAAGGGAACTTCTTAGAAAAATACAATTACCAGAAATGGATCTATTGGTATCCAAGCAGTTGGCCCGATTTGAATATGTAAAACATTTAAGTTGTAGTTGAGAAGTTCTAGTATTGAAAAGGCCTTTGTTTGGATAAGCTTCCTTTATTTGGAGAAGCTTTTAAGTATCTTAATACTCTATTAGTAACTTCTAGGTGACTTTCTATTGGACAATCTGGAAATTGAAACAATTTTTGTGTAACAAAAGCAATGTCTAGCCTAGTTATGCAAAGGTAAAGGAGCCTGCCAATGAAGGTCCTATTCTGAGTTATATCTTTCAATAAAGGACAGTCACCTTTAAAAAGTTTAGCAGTGGCTATCATAAGTGAAGCAACTAGTTTAGAGTCAATGTAACTAGTGTCAATTAGAAGGACTAATGTATACTTTCTCTAACAAATTCCAATACCAGCAGAAGAATGAAACACTTCAAGACATAGAAAGTAACTCAAATATCTTAGGTTCTTGATTTTAAACTTTTCATGAAGAAAAGTTTTAACCGATTCAATTAATGGCAAAAAAGAAATAGTTAATAGAACATCATCGACATAAACTAGCAAAAACAGGAAAACAATATTAGAATATTGTATGAACAAGGAAGGGTTAGAGTGAGATTATGTGAAACCATAATCCAACAAGGCACTGGTAAGTTTAGAATACCATTGCCTGTTGGTTTGTTTAAGTCCTATAGAAACTTAAGCAGCCTGCAAACCTTTGGAGGATCAGGATATTCATATCCTTAAGGCACAACCATATACACCTCCTTATAAAGCTCACCATGCAAGAAGGAATTGTTAATGTCTAATTGTTGAACACACCACTGAAAAATGGATGCAAGAGCCAATAATAGCCTGACATAGGTCATCTTAGCAACATGTGAGAAAGTTTCTAAATAGTCTAAACCAGGTTGTTGTGTATATCCTTTAGCAACCAATTTGGACTTACATCTTTCTAATGTTCCATCATCCTTGAGCTTTACTTTATATACCCACTTACAACCAATAAGTTGTTTATTAGCAAGTAAATCAACTAAGGCCCATGTCTTGTTTTTCTCAAGAGCAGCTAACTCTACCTACCTAGCATCCTTCCAACAAGAATGTTTCACAACTTTCTTATAAGTCTTAGGTCCTAAGATACTAGAGAGAGCCACAGTAAATGCATATGAATAAGTTTTATGAAAATTAGAATAATTAGAAAAAGAAACATTAGAATAAATATAATCTTTCAAATGTTGTAGAATGTTTCTAATTCTCTAAGATTTAGAAAGAGCAGGAATATCTGATGATTGGAAATTAGAAATAGATTTAGGTGCAGGCTACATAGTAGTAGGAACTACAGAAGGAAATGAAGAAGGAAAAGAATTTGAAGGAATTAATATAGTGGTTGATGGATGATAAGTAGAAAAATAGGGGGTATATGTAAGAGGAAATAAAGAAACATGTTTAGTAGCAGCAGAAGGAAAGATAACAATAAAATCCATAAAGAATAGATAATCATGAGAAACATTAGGAAAAACAAATTTGGATGAGGAATTAGAAGAATTGGAGGAGAAATGAAGGACATTTTCATTGAAAATTACATTTATAGAAATGAAAATTTGGTTAGTGGTCAGATTAAGTAGTTTAAAATCTTTTGAAGTAGGTGAATAACCGAGAAAAATAGATTTTATAGAGTTGGAATCAAACTTGCTAGTATGAGGTGATGTGTTGGAGGCATATGCTAAACAACCAAACACTCTAAGGGACTGAAAATCAGTAATTTGATTATATATGGTGTTTTATCACCTATAACAGGAGAGGGAGTCATATTAATCAAGTAGACTGAATGTAAAATGCACTTAGACCAGTAAGGAAGAGGGACACAAGTTTGAAACTTTAATGCTCTATCTACATTGAGGATATGTTGGTGTTTCCCATAAGACCCATACAAGGAAGTAAGATTGAGTTCTAGAGCATTATCAATTTTAATAATCTTAATTGTTTTTTGGAATTGAGTTTGAACATATTCCAAAAAAAATTTCAATGTGAACCTTAGCATCAAATTTAGATTTAAGCAAAAATACCTAAGTAAACCTAGTATGATCATCTACAATAGTAAGGAAATATCTATGATGATAGATAGAAGTAGTGGGAGAAGGACCCCATGTATCAACATGTATGAGATCAAAAGAGGCATCTGCAGTGGAATTACTCAAAGAATATGGCAACTTATGTTGTTTAGCATATTGGAACACATCACAGGGTGAAAAAAATGAAAGGAAATATTAGAATCAATTTCATTAAGTATTTGTAATCTAAAATTAGACAAAGGACCAATTATGTAATGCCAAATAACTTTAGTTACATTAGAAGAAGAATCGCTAACATAGGCAGTAGGTTGAACAAAAGAAATAGCAGAATTACATTGAGATTCCATAAAAGGTTCAACATGATATAGACATTCAACTTTTCTAGATAAGCCAATCAGTTTCCAAGATGGTAGCTCCTGGATGTAGCAAAAAGAATCATGTAAAAGAAGCAAGTAATGGTAATTTTACTAACATGAATTAGATTAAATTTGAAAACTCGAACAAAAAGAACAACAAAAGATAAAGAAAGATTAACAGTTCTAATGTGTGTGACTGGAATGAAATCTCCATTAGGTAATTTCACAGTGACACTAGGAACAGGAATAGATTTTGTGAAAAGATCAAAATTACAAGTAATGTGGTTAGTGGCTCTAGTATCTAGAATCCAATCAGGCTTATTAGACTTAGATGTGAAACAACAAGTAGATGAGAGAATCCCTGAGGAGAGCATTTATGGTGGAATGGTTGCAAAAATAGTGTTGACTTGTGACTGAGTAAGAGGTTGTTGAATTAATGCGATGATTCTTTGACACTGATCAGCAAAAGGAAAACTTGTATTGTTTTATGGAATCATGGATAAAGATGTAGCTTTTGGAAAAGAATTTAAACTGACAGAGAAATCAAATAATGCATTATCTAGATAAGGATTAAAAACTGAAGAGTGAGAAGCTCCAACTTAATTTGTTGTAGAAACACCATTACTTATGGTTCTTGAATAAACAGGTGGAAAACCATGTTTCTTTAAGCATCTATCCATAGTATGACCAGTAATTCCACAGTAAGAACAAATTGGCCTCTTATTGGAATTGAAAAACCTTATTGAATTGTTATTACCAAAAAAAGAGAGACCCTTAGTAAGATACACTGTTGATTCAGTAGTTTGACTACAATCATGAGAAGAAGAGGAATTTAATTGTCTCTCACATTGCAAAACCATGGAAAAACTTTATTCAAAGAAGGTAAAGGACTCATAATGAGAATTTGAGACTTAATATGAGCAAAATTGTCACTAAGACATTTAAAGAATGTAACTACCTGATCGATGGACTGGTACTTCTTGATAACATCAAGAAAACCAAAGCTACAGTTAGGATCACACCTACAAATGGGAAGAGGTTTCAAAGTTGGCAATTCATCCCACAAGATCTTGAGATGTGTGTGATAATATGTGATAGAGAGATGATTTTGGTGAAATGCTTAGATCTCCTATTTCATATAAGAAATTCTAACATAATCTCCCTAAGCAAAATGATCTAAGATCATTTTAGACTTCATAAGCAGTGTCTATATATGAAACACTCTTAGAAATGGATAGTGATAATGCTCTGTACAGCCATGAGAGCACCATTGTGTTGCATCTCTCCCAAGTAGGATATAATCTATCTTTTGTAGTTAGTGTTGTAATTGTTCCATTAACAAATTTGAGCTTGTTATAGACAACAAGGCCAATCTCATTGCCATGTTCCAAGAATGGTAGTTTGAATCATTCAAAAGATTAAAAATAAGAACTAGAGATGGATTCTCATATGGATGCATATAGTAGGTGCTATTAGGATTTTCCTCAAGTCTCTCAGTCTCCATTGCAAAGAAAGTGGGAATTATTAGAAGAAAAATAAATAATATAGTAGAATTAAGAGAATTATAAATTGCTGGTGCGGAATGAAGTAAATGAGTATAAAGGCTTTGGGTCTGATAAAATGACCAAGAATCCAAAGAGAATGAAGGCCCATGCCCATATTACACTCAGACGTAGGCTTTGTTACAATACTTCGACCTAAGGCTTCACCTCAATATATGTCGAAGGTACCTCTTTGAGTGGGACCCTTGAAATCCTATATAATATTCTCTCAGACTCGGGTCAGATGCTCAGTATAGGCAGACGTCATTCCCTCACTCAAAGACCACACTTTACCTTATGTAGACTCTTCCATTTGGCACTCTTACAATGGTATAAGTGGCCCAAGAGAATCTTACAAACACTATAAATACTCTATGATGGCACACATTTCAAGATATGTAACCTTAACCCTAAACACTCCAATAACCCATTTTTCTAAGGGCTCACAAAGGGCCCAAAGTATCTAAGTCTATTACTGACTTGAGCGTCAGAGGGCATTTGCTAGGCAATAAGTCTGGCCCTCTTAGCTCACGTTGTTCATTGTGCAGATATGTACATCTAGTCCATTCAAAGATTGAAAGTTGTTAGACACTGAGCCTATCAATTGTAAAAAGAAAATTGATGCAAAAAGAGAAAACTAGATGAGTTGAGAATAAAGAAGAAGAAAAACACAACTCATCTTATGAAGCTAAAGCTCTTATACCATAAGGAGAAAACTAGCAGAGAGAAATTGATTATTCTTCCTCAGAATCAAACAATAAAGTGATGCAATTATTTATAACAGAAAAATAACTAGCCAAATAAGCTCCTAATTAACAGATACAAAATGTCAAAATTAATTGCACAAGTTGCAGTAACAACCTACAGAAGAAATATGTTGTGTCCAATAGCAGTATAAGAAATGTGAGCTTGTAAGTTTACTTACATTTACTGTATTATACTTTAAATAATACACACTTTTGAGATTCTCATAATCTCAATTTTCCAATCAATTTTTAAAATTGATTCTTTTAAATCTATTAAAAACGTAACTTACTATCCTTGTTTAACTGATCCTCTTTTATCATTGATGCATGTGGGTTTGTCACACCGCTTGATTAGGATTACTCTGGTTAAGCTAGAATAGCATGCACAGCAAAAACAATGGTTAGGGGTGGCCAGACGTGGTGTCTGGTGATAACCCTTCTATGCTCAAGTCAGAAATAGGTTTTAGTATGGAAGCTCTCAAGAATAGAACTTAGTTTGGAGTTTAGGCTGCATGTAAGCATTACCTTATTTGAGTTTATAAGAGTTGTATTTATAGGGTGAAAATCCTGTTAGAAGGGACACGTGTCAGCACTGGGTACCTTGCAGTGTACCTCTCCATGGGGCTAGCGACACCTATCTTCTGTGGACCCGAACCATCGAAAGCCATATGAGACAAACCCTATTGGGTGCTTAAGGTTCGGATAGGACCAGGAGGCCCTAGGTTTTGGCCGGATTCTAAGTAGATGGTTGGGGCCGAACTAGGAAAATGTTGAGCGGTATCAATTGTCCCCTTGAAGCGTTAGCACTCGAAGGCTTCGAAGCTCAAAGAGTTCTTAGTTATGGTGCCTTGGGTTTGGAGATAGGGGCCTTCGATTGGATTGACGAGACATTTAACTATCATGTCTGTGACCTTCCATTAGCCTCGAATGGTACCATTACACTTACCTAGGTAACGGCGCCATTACTGCAGCCTTCCCCTATTCGCCATATGAAGGGGCGCCTCCGACAGTAATGATGGGCATTAAAGGGCCATGATGAGCATTTAAATCTACCCTTGCCCCCTACTTTTCATGTGTTAGTCCTTTCCCTAGGCTCTTAAATGCCTTTGGTTGCCTATAAAAACCCACTTCCTGTGAATTTTTTCTTACTTTCTGCTCTCTGCTTTCTTGTTGTCTTTCTGCCATTTTTCTTGCTCATTTTCTTGCTCCTGTTCTTTCTTTTTTCCTCTAATCTTCCATGGCACCTCCTCAAAAATAATCCAAGAAGCACTGGCTGGAGGTTGAATAGCCTCAAAAGCAAAGCAAGGCTCAGGACACTGAGTCCTACCTGAACAGCACTGTCAGGCCTCATATGAAGGACATCAAGCCCATGTTTTTCAAATTTGGCATCTTCCAGGAGAATGTTGATGCCATGGCTAGCTGTGTTCATGTAGAGTTCCCTCCCTTGAATGCTAGGATATTCTCCACCATGACTGCCATTGAACTTCCCAAGGGAGATCATGAGTACGTTTGGTACTATTATCACTTGATCAGGGGTCTGCTACTTCCTCCTTCACCATTCTTCTGCCGGTGTTTCTAGTATTTCAAGGTGAACCCCATGAGCAGACTCCAAACTCAATTGAAGACCTCAACTGTTTTGAAGTGGTGTGTTTTGTCCTGGGGATTAATCATCCGAGCCCCAAAATATTTCAAACCTTCTTCAATTTGGCTGCCTCTAGTGAGCCCTATATTTGGTGCTTCCAGAAGAAGCAGTTGCAGACTCTGTTTGGGGTGAAGGAGAATAAAGTAGATGACCGGATGAATAAGTTCTTCTCAGTCTGGGTGCTGAAGCCGATTAGAAAGGGCCAGCTGGGCTTCGGGTTCACCGGTAAGTACCGAGGCTTGCCGAAGGTGGAGAAGCTTGACAAAAACATGACCCTCGTAGATGCCCAGGGCATCCGGACCCTCACCAGTTGTGGTCGATTATTCGACCGAAGTCTGATCATGACCTCATCCTATCTTTGGGAAGTGGATGGGCATCACTCACTACATCACAACGTGCAATGTGTCTCCCGTAAGTATTTTCTTCACTTCATACCCCTTCACTTCATATTTTTTATTACAATATCTATGTAACTAACTTGAGCTGTGCACTTGCAGAGCCTTTGATAGATCAAAAGGCAAGGGTCGGCTGAAGGAGGTGGTCCAAGCAATGGTGGATGCCTTTTCAGAGGTATCCAGACAGTCCCTGCACCCTGTGGACAACAAAGCATTTTTCCTCATCCGGTGCTTCAAGACTGGGTGCCTCAGGCAGTGAACTCTTGAAGAAAATAAAGTAGTCATGGCCTCCAGTAACCTGAATGTAGAGGTGAAGAGATATAGATACCTAAAGAACTTCAGGGTTGGACAGGAGTATTTGGATTCGTCCTCCGAGCGTGACCCCTCCACTCTTGCCATGGCTGCTGCTAAAGAATTTGTTGGCCCATCCGGGGGTGATGCTGAAGTCTCGATGGATGAACAGGAGGAGTCCCCTAATGTGCCTCTGGTTCAAAAGAGGGGAGCATCCCTTATTGTTAGGTCTATTGAAGTGATGCCAAAGGAAAGGAAGTTGAAGAGGCTTCATAAGGCAACCGAGGGAACTGAGGGTCCGACGCCATCCGAGGGTCCCTTCTATCTGGGGATGCCTTGGAATTTCTAGCTCAATGTCCTGAGCGACTTGGTGGACAAGCTTGTGAGGGAAGATGCTGAATTTTCTCAAGTTCACGGACAATTTCTGACCTTCTTAGATGACGAGGCTCCTAACTTCGAGCAGTTCCATAAGTTGGTGAGTAAGTACTACCAACATGTTGTCTTGGTGAAGGATGGGGCTAACTTAGTGTCTTAGTATAAGAGGTTCCTGAAGCTGAGCCCTTTTGAAGCCTTTAAAAGCTTGGCTTAATGGAGTGCGCTTACACCTAAGGACATCTCCAAGGCTATTAATGCTGCAAAGGCCTTGGCTGCTTCTTTGATCCATAGTCCACCATCGTGCTTACTTCCACCCCTGCTATTCTGAGCCTTCCTCTCCAGTTCGGGCTCCAACTGATGAACCTTCTCCTGAGCAACCCCCTCAAGGTATATCTCATACTTGTATCTTATTTTTTTAATTATTATTATATATGTAACTGACACTTGTGTAATGATCTTTGCAGTTGAGAGGGTGGATACTAGCGCCCATGCTAGCTCTGTCCCTGCTGGGTCTGAGCTAGCCGGTTTGAGAGACTTGATGGAGAACTAGGGCTCTGTTGAGGCTTTGGAGGCCCTTATACAATGGGCTAGGCTATCCAGGGTTGTTCCATCAACTGAGGCAACCGAGTTGATCCTGCCAGCAGCTTCGACCTTTGCTGAAAGGGAACCTATCCTTGAGGATGTTGCTGAGGCCAGGGGCATGCCCATGCTGTTGATGGAGGGCGAGGGGGATGTTACTGAAGCCCCTATAGGTAGGGAAAGGGTGTACATTGATTTGTACGATGAGACCCTTTCCATCCCCTTGGCCTATAGGGGAAATCTTGGCTTCGATCATCCTCAAGATCTTCCAACGGAGGGTGGATCTTCTGGTCTACCGAGCCTAATCATTTCCAGATATCAGGTCCCTTATACTCTGAAGGTAACTTGTACTATATATGTGTGTGTGTGTGTGTGTGTGTGTGGTGTGTGTTTATGTGTGAGTGTGTGTCTGTATTTATTTATTTCTAACTGTCTCTTTTTTGTTTCTTCAGGAGGCAACAGGCCACTTCAACGGGCTGTTGTAGGACTTGGAAGTGAGCAAGGCTTCGAACAAGGCTTTGGAGAAGCAACTGGCTCTGCTTCAAGAAAAGAATGAGGCCTTTCTTACTAAGAAGAAGGTCTCAGAGTCTCATATTATTGAGCTCGAGGCTAGAGTTAAGGAGCTTGAATCTATCAAGAATGACAATGAAGAGCTGGTCTCTGCCAATGTGTACTTGAGACAACACTCTGAGGCACTGGAAGTTGAGAATACTGAGCTTGAGGAGCACTTTGAACGGACTTCCAGTGAGGCTCATAACTCGAGTGAAGTGGCTGAGATTTACATCAAGAAGCTGGATTCCCTAACTGGTAGGCTACCTGACATAGTGAAGGACAAGGTTCATAGATTTGCTGAGTCTCGGTTCTTCAAGAGCTGGCACAATGTTGAGGTCATCCTGAGAGGTGCTGATTTCTACAACACGGCCTTGTCTTCAGTGTTTGAGAAGTTTTCCAAGGCAATAACTCATTTCCACCTCTTGGACGCGGAAGAAAATGTGCCCAATATCCAGCTCTCAGAGTACATTGATGGTATGGGAGCTCCGGACTTGTCATTTCTTGAACAAGTAGCTTCGGTGTTCGACAAGTCTAAAGAGCTTCATCCAGCATCACCTTTGCACTTTAATAAGGATCAACTGTCCATCAGCAGGTTGCTCGAGCTTTCTCAGCCAGGAGCCAGTACTTTCTAAGTCCCTCCTCCATAGGGCTGATTATTTTTGTACTTGTAAATTTTTGTATTTGTAATCTTTGTTGTAGCTTCGTATTCTTTTTTTTTTCTTTTGTGATTCTTACTTTTTCTCATTCATTTGTAAGAACCCCTTGTAACTTGATAATTTTTTCAATAAGATTGATTTATTCTTTCATTCTCGTGCCTTGAATCGATCCTTTCTTTTTGCCTTTGTTTGTGTTTATGTCCTGCTCTAGGCTTCGCTGAATATATATATACTCATTCATAATTTTATTTTTTTATATTTATTTTTTTTGAAGTGATGCTTGATATCTTGTTTCGTTTATCTACCACCACTTGTAGTATAGCCTTGCCAATCTAGGTTGTATTTAAGTGTCTTAGAGGTCTATTGCCAATTGAGGCTAGACTTAGGTGCCCCCCTTAGTGGGTCTTTTTTCAGTCAAGCTAGTCTTAGGTTTCCCCCTTAGAGGGTCTTTTTCCAGTCAAGCTAGTCTTAAGTGCCCCCCTTAGAGGGTCTTTTGCCAATCAAGCTGGTCTTAGGTTCATTGTTGAGTCTCATCCTTTTGGGTCATTCTTAACTGTTGATTTTGCATCTTAGTAATTTAGGGTCCACCTTTGGTCTTTAAGGCCTCATTGTTCCTTCTGGCTTCTTTGAGGCTTTAGACTCTTAATGATTCCACCTTCAATCTTCTGGGCTTCACCGCACCTTCTGGCTTCCTTGAAGCTTTGTTGAATCTTAATGATTTGATGTTCACCTCCAGTCTTCCAGGCTTCGCTGCACCTTCTTAGTTCTTTGAGGCTTTGGTATGTTCTACACCGTGCCCCCCTTAGAGGGACTTTCGCCTGAAAAGCTGGGTTCGTCGTGCCCTCCTTGGAGGGTCTTTTGCCAAATTAAGTTGGGCTTGGTGCCTCATCTCATAGAGGCCTTGGAGCTCCCCCTGGAGGGTCTTTTTCTAGTAAATCTGGACTTAGTACCTCATCTCATAGAGGTCTTGGTGCCCCTCCTGGAGGGTCTTTTTCCAGTAAATCTGGACTTAGTGCCTCATCTCATAGAGGTCCTGGTGCCCCCCTTGGAGGGTCTTTCGCCAGTAAATCTGGGCTTAATACCCCCCTTGGAAGGTCTTTGGCCAGTCAAGTTGGGCTTCGTTGTGCCCCCCTTGGAGGGTCTTTTTTCAGTCAAGCTAGGATTCACCTTTTCTTCTGGCTTCTTTTACTGGTGGTCTACACCGTGCCCTCCTTGGAGGATCTTTGTTACTTAAAAGCAATTAAGTTAGTAAAAAACATGTATATAAATATAAACATGTGTGTTTTTACTTTCAATTAGGAATAATACAGTTTCAAATGTTGTACATTCCATGTGTGTGGTACTTATCTGCCTTCCATGGTTTGTAGCTTGTAGGCTGCTGGGCCAATAGCTCTTTCCACTTTGAATGGGCCTTCCCAGTTTGGTGCCAGCTTTCCCATGCCTTCACACTTCACTGTCGCTTCTAGGTTTCGCATCACCAGGTCTTCTACTTTTAATATTTTATTCTTCACCCTTTGGTTGAAGTAGCTCGCGACCCTATTTTTGTATGTTGCCACCTTGATGCACACCCATTCTCTTAGCTCATCCAGAAGGTCCAGATCAATTCTCATCTGCTCTTCATTATTTTCTTCACCACAGAAGTATACTCTCCCACTGGGTTTTCCTATATCAACTAGAGGAACCGCTTCAGTGCCAAATGTGAAGGCGAAAGGCATCTCACCCATTGATTCTCTAGGGGTGGTTCTGTAAGCCCATAGTACATGGCATAACTGCTCTCCCCAGTTTCTTCCACAATCTTCGAGCCTTTTCTTCAACCCTTGGACAATGGTTCGGTTGGTGACCTCAATCTTCCCATTTGACTAGGGATGGGAGACTGAGGAGAAATAATACTTTATGTTGAGGCCTTCACATAGGTCTCTTATCTTAGTATTGTCAAACTGCTTCCCATTGTCATTAATGATCTGGCGTGGCACTCCGAATCTGCAAATAATGTTTTTCCATAGGAATTCCATCTCGTTCTCTGCCGTGATGGTTGCAAGAGCTTCAGCCTCTACCCATTTAGTAAAGTATTCTATTACTACAAGGAGAAATTTTCTTTGACCAGTGGTTATGGGGAGAGTTCCCACTATATCCATCCCCCATGTGGCAAATGGCCACGAGCCGTATATAGGTGTTTGCTCAATAGCTGGAACTTTACATAGATTGGCAAATTTCTGGCACACCTGGCACCTTCTGACTAAACTCATGGCGTCTTCCTTCATGATGGGCCAATAGTATCCTTGCATGATAGCTTTAGTTGCTAACATTTTCCCCCTATATGCATCCTATAGGCTCCTTCATGCTTCTCCCTCAGGACATACTCTGCTTCGATGGGAGTAAGGCATCTAAGCCATGGAAGAGAGAAGACCCGCTTATAAAGGACTCCATTATACAAAGAGAAATGCGAGCTGCTCCACTTAATTTTCTTTTCCAGTTTCTGGTTCTCTGGGAGCTCATCCTTTTCTAGGTAGGCTCTTATTGGATCCATCTAACAGGGTTCGGGCTCTACACAGATGACAGCCTCAGGAGCTTCAGTGGAAGGGCGAGCCAGGATTCCTAAGAATACTCTACTAGGGATGTCGATTGGATGAGCTGCAGCAAGCTTGCTTAGACTATCTGCTCTGGTATTGGCAGCTCTCGGGATCTTTCTGAATTCGACCTCTATCTCCTTCTCCTTCATTTTCTTCAACTGTGAATCTATTTTGTGTAAGTACTTGACCATGTCAGGATGGCGTGCTTTGTAAAAGACCTTTGACATGGCCTAATACTAATTACGAGTCACTGCATATGTGCAGTGTTTCAATATGTAAATGTTCAACCACAAAGAGGCCTTGAAGGAGAGCTTCATACTCAGTTGTATTTTTTGTGGTTGGGAAATCTAGCTTTAGGGTGAATTCAACAAGAACTCCCTCTTTATTCTTCAGCACCATCCCTACTCCACTGGCTTCTTTATCACTAGTACCATCAACAAACAGTTCCCATTTGACCTTCGGGCTCGTGGATTCAGGCAGTCCCTAAGGCTCGCTATTTGGTATCTCCCCTGCTGGGAATAAACCCTCTGAAATGAAGTTTGCTAAGGCTTGTGCTTTGGTAGCTCTTATGGGCCTATATTATAGGCCATATCCTCGCAACTCTACGGTCCAACAGAGTAGCCTTCCAGAAAGCTCTAGTTTGTGCAATAATTTTATAAGGGCTTATTTGTAACCACCACCCCTTGATGCTCCTCCAAATAAACCTTGAACTTCCTGCAAGATAAAACTAAAACATATATCATCTTCTCGAGGGGGCTGTAATTCAATTCTGCCTCTTGCAGCACCTTACTAAAATAATATACTAGTTTCTGGAGTTTTTCATCTTCCCTCACTAGTACCGAATTGATTGCATGTTGCGAGGCTGAGAGGTACAATAGGAGCTCTTCACCTTTAATAGGTCTACTCAAGACCTGCTTTGATGTGAGGAAGGCTTTTAGATTGTCCATGGCCTGCTGACAATCTTGTGTCCATTCGAAGGTGGTACTCTTTTTAAGCTTCTTGAAAAATGAGAGGTACTTCTCCCCAGATTTAGACATGAACCTGTTGAGAGCCACTAGCCTGCCTGTTAGCTTTTGGACTTCTTTGACTGTCCTGGGAGGATTCATCTCAAGGATGGCTTGGACTTTGTCCGGGTTCGGCTCGATCCATCTTGTACTGACTTGATAGCCTAGGAACTTGCCTCCATTGATGAAGAAGGCACATTTTTCTAGATTTAGCTTCATTCCATAGGCATTCATTACGCCAAACACTTCCTTCAAATCTTGTATGTGTTACTGGAAACTCATGTTCTTCACTACCATGTCATCCACATAGGCTTCAAGATTCTTGTCGAGTTGCTCTCTAACCATGTGGTTGTCGAGCCTTTGGTATGTGGCTCTAGCATTTTTAAGCCCGAAGGGCATAGACACATAGCATTATATTCCCTTTTTTGTGATGAATGAAGTCTTCTCCTCATCATTTTCATCCATTCTGATCTGGTGAGAGCCTTGTTTGGCATCGAGCAGAGAAAAATAATTATAACCAGCTGTGGCAATGGATAAGAATCTTTTGGGCATGCCTTATTCAAATTGGTGAAATCCACACACATACGATGGCCTCCGCTCGCTTTCTTGACTAACACCAAGTTGGCTAGAAAATCTGGGAACTGCACTTCTTTGATAAAATTGGCTGCAAGTAGCTTATCAACTTCCTTATCTATGATTGCTTGTCGCTCTGGCCCAAAGCACCTCTTCTTCTGCTTGACTATACTAAAGACAGGATCCTCGTGGAGCTTATGTGTAATCACCTCTGGGCTTATCCCTGGCATATCAGTGGAGGTCCAGACGAATGTTTCAACATTACCCGCCAAAAATTACTGCCTCTGCTTCTTCTCTTCTAAATCCAATGCAAAATTGATCGTTAAGGTTCAGCCGTCATTGGTGACTTCGAAAGGCTCGAGCCTCTGGGTAGATTCACCTTTGGATTCAGTTGGGACCTCCTGAGGAATTGTCTCCACCAAATTCACCTTATTTAGCTCTAGTCAGACAGCCTTCCTCTTCTTCTCCATTGTCAAGGTCATCTTGGGTGTGGCATCCCCAAAGATGTGCAGGTTCGATCCATCAGGAAGGGGAATTATCAACCTGCCTCTTCTGACACTCACTGAGGCATCTAGATCCCATAGCAGTGGTCTTCCCAACAGCACATTGTACACCATAGGCAGCTTCGTTACTACAAAGATCGCCATTACTGCTACAGCCTTCGAAGCTCGACCCACTA
>CAOJBK012558023.1:0-15753 GCA_948294925.1 Codiaeum variegatum | reverse complement strand
ATTTTTATAATATAAAATATATATCATTTATTTTGCTAAGCACTTAAAATTCAACATTTAATTTTTAGTTTTACTAAATTTCACCTAAGTGAAACAAAAATAACTCACAAAATAAATAAGCTTATTTATTTATAGATAAACATCACTAATGTAACTTGGTAGTTATTTTGGCCAAAAGGCTAAGTACAACACTTTATTCTTTTTCTTTCATTTCCTACATAGTGGGAAAATATATTTTTTTTAAAAATACTTGCCCTTAATAAACCTTTTATGTGGAACACCCTTCATGCTTTCTAGCCAAAAAGTATTGACATCTAACACCTAATGAATTTTAATGAATCCTCTTAGTTAGGAGGCCATTTTCCTAAATTTTTTTTCTAAGTTTCAGGTGGTAGTATAACTTTTCAAACCAAATCTCCCACATCAAAATTCTTCTTTTTGCTCCTTTTGTAAAGTCTGAACAATTTCTTTTTTTGGGCTACCATACTTGTAAAATCCCTCGATCTTTATTCATCTGCATCTTCCAACTCCATCAACACAGACTATTTTGTCTTACAACTCTCAAAGAGGGGATACATACTTCTTAAGATAGAAATGTATAATGCCCAAAAGTAAGGGCAAAAGGGCTGGAACTAGTAGCGGCTTTTTTTGAGGTCATATATGCGGAAAGAGTATCTAACATATTTCTTAGGTAATCCACATTTAAGTCATTATTGAATGACTTAAATAGAAATACCTTTTCTTGAATGGATTAATGAGTTTTCTTTTGCACTAAAATCAACTTATGAGTTAATTCCTTTAACATTTTTAAGTTTCATACCACCTGAGATAATTCACTAGCTTCCCAATTAGATTCTCTCGGTACATACTTATAAAATATATTTTAAAAATAATCAATAATTCAAATAACAACAATAAAGTATGATGCTAGTGACATGTTAGTACATTTATATTCTCATGTCAATTATTTGATCACAAGCTAAGAATTAACAATGATTAATACCTCTTTAGCCCCAAGGTTTTGGAGAATCCTAAGGCCTATGATTAAAGTATCCTATTTAGCTTGATTATTGGTACATTCAAAGTCCAAGATGAAACTAAGTGCCATTTTGGTATCAAAGGGTGCAGTAATTACCTCACTAACTCCTGCAGATCGATTTGTAGATGATTTATAAAATTTAAGCACCCAAGGCTAGATATTCACTCAATATACTAGAAGTTCTCCCTCCTTAATATTTTCTTGACTTGGATTGTTACCAAGAAAGTGTTAGCCCATTGAAATAGAGTTATTTAGTGGAAATCTTAAGGTGTGATCCTTAGATGTAGGTCTTAGTACTAAATTAGGATAAAGTTGTTGTGCCTCTTGTGCTTTGTTATTGTTATTCCTCACTATGCTTTCCCTCATCTTACAATATATTTTTTAATAACCTTTTCACTTAGTTGGTTTTGTGCATCAAGTATTTCATTTATATTTAGAAAGCATCAAGTCAAAATGAATAGCCGCATGTGCATCTAATAGCTTAATTGGCAGACTGTTGATGATATCTTTAATGTGCTTCTAAGCACAATTAGATAGCAGTGAAGTCATTTCTAGTTATTCTTTAGACGCAGTTGAATCTAATATTCTTGAATTGCATTTAAAGTGATCATTTCATACTTAGCAAGCTAAAACTATTTTCACACATCTCCTCACTTAAAAAAAATATTAGAAGTTGAAAAATAAAAGGAAAGAAAAATTTGGGGTCGTGTAAGTCACTCCCATCTTAGACGCCTGACTGAACTATCAATTGGTATCATAATTGGTCTCTACTAAGGGTCAAAACTAACAGTCTGAAGAGAAAAGATCCAACATGGCTAGTCATGCTCATGATCATCCACTACTGCCTGAAGAACAATCAGTGAATAGACCTCCACTATTCAATAGGACTCATTATTCATATTGGAAGAATATAATGATTTAATTCATTATGCTACTAACATCACAACATGGACAATCATTCTAAGAGGTCCTAAAGTTTCCATGACAGAAAGAGAAGGAGTAGAAGTGCCTAAAGCTAAAAATGAGTATACAGATACAAATTGGAATATGGTGGCTCAGAATGCTAAAGCAATGAATATTCAACACTGTGCCTTGATGCCTTCAGAATTCAACTTGGTTTCAGGTTGTAAGACATTAAGGTAATTTAGGATAAACTTGAGAATACGTATGAAGGCATAAATCTTGTGAAAGAAGCAAAAGTAAAGTTTCTTATGAAAGGGTATGAGATTTTTGATATGAAGACAGGTAAGATTATTATTGAAATGAATGTCAGATTCACTAATGTTGTAAATAAGATTCGTTAACTTTGTGAAGAAATCTCTAAAAGGAAATAAATCAAGAAGCTCTTTAAATCCCTACAAAAAACTTAGGATTCTATGGTGAATGTTCTAATGAATGAAGGAGCTATCATAATGACTGAGCTTATTGGATCCTTGATCACCTATGAAATGACCATTGAAAAATGGGGATCACAAGTGGTAGAAGATGAGCAGAAGAAAGGGATAGCTCTTGATGCAGCTAATGAGTTAGACTCATTTGATGATACTAAAATAGCATCCCTCACTAGAAAAATGAGAGATTTATGAAGAAAAGTGGAAGAAGACAAAAGAAGAGCTTTGAGAAGTCTAAAGGCAAACTGGACTTCAAAAAGGAAAGCTCAAAGTGGTTTGTTAAGAATGCAACAAGCCAGGACACATCAAGCCTAATTGTCCAAAGCTTAAGAAAAGGACAAAGAAAGAAAAGAAAGCATTAGTGTCTTGGAGTGAGAGAGATGCATCTAAAACATCAGATGATAAGTCAAATAAAGAAGAACAGGCCAACCTATGTCTAATGATAAATTCAGTAGAGCTTAAAGCTAAAGAGTCAGAATATGACTATGAGTCATCAGAAGAAAGTACATATAACTCAGAATTTGAAAATGATGTTGAAAGTGTTGTTAATGAATTATTTGATGAATATGAAAAATTAAAAAAGGCACATAGATTCATGAAAACTATGATTACACTATTAGAAGTGAAGAAATCTATAGCTCTTGATTTAAACTTTTCCATGCATATAGATTTCATGAAAAACAAATTTCTTCTTAGAAGTCATGAAAAATTGAAAAATGATTTGTCTTGCTCTCTTAACTAAAATAGTTGCTTGATAAATCAAATCATGAAATTGATTAATGAGAATAGCATCTTAAGAGAAATGCTTTTATATGACACATGTCTAATGAACAAATACAAAGGAGAAAGAGAAAATCTCTTTAGAATTTTTGAAAAATAGGATCTAATCTTAAGTAAAGCAAACAAAGAACATTTTTCAAAATTAGATGCAAGCACATCTAATTTGTCTTTTGATCTAATGTTGCATCCACATCTGGAACTAAAAAAGATATGAACCGTATAAGGATCTATAAGAGTGCATCACATATTCATTAGATTGTTCATAATACATAAGCTTATTATAGATTGCATCCAAGATTAACATGGGTTCCAAAAGGAACTGCAACTCCTAACCCTTCAGGATCGAACACTGATTAGGTGCTTAAATCTAAATGATTGGACGCAGGAATGTTTTAGCTGCAGGAAATTATTAGATGATTGGCATATTGACAGTGGCTGCTCAAAACATATGATGAGGGATGCATCTAAGTTCTTTAAGCTAGATAGATCTAGTCAAGGCTATGTGAAATACGGTGATAAAAGAAAAGGAAAAATCATTGGAAGAGGAACTATAAAGTCTAAGCCTCCTATAACCGGAGTTTCACTAGTTAAAGTCTTAAGGTACAATCTGCTGAGAGTAAGTCAACTTTGTGACAAGAAGAAGAGAGTTATCTTTGAAACCACATATGTAGAAGTGAAATTAACTATAGATGGCAGAATAATCTTCATTGGACTGCATGTTGGTAATTTATATATTGTTGATTTAAATACTTGGCAAGTCAGTGAAGAATGTTTGATCACAATAGAAGATAATAGTTGGCTATGGTATGAAAGATTATGTCAAATTAGCATGCATTAGATTTCCAAGTTGAGTAAGAAAGAATTAGTTGCTGGCTTGCCTAAACTAAAATTTGAAAAGGATCATATTTGTAATGCATGGCAGAAGGGGAAACAAGTAAGGTTTTCATTCAAATTTAAATATGTTATTTCCACACATAGACCATTATAATTGTTGCATTGGGACTTATTTTGTCTCATCTCTCCTAGTAGTATGAGTGGAAAGGAATATACAATTGTTATTATTGATGATTACTTTAGGTTTATATATTTCTTGCATCTACATTTGACACATAAACATCCTTCTTTCATTCTTGCAAGAAAGTTCAAAATGAAAAGGGCTATACAATCACTTCTATTAAAAGTGGTAATGGTGGTGAGTTTGAGAATTAATTATTTGATTCATATTACAAAGAGCATGGTATTGACCATAACTTCTCAGCTCCTAGGACCGCATAGCAAAATTGTGTGGTAGAAAGAAAGAATAGATCCTTAGAAGAGATGGATAGAACCATGATTAATAAAGAAGTCTACCAAAATATTTTTAGGCAAAAGCAACCAACACTGCATGTTATATTCCTAATCGGGTTCTAATTAGGCCATTATTAGATAAGACACCCTATGAGCTATGGAAGGGTTGGAAGCCCAATTTATCATACTTTCATGCATTTGGGTGTAAATGCTTCATCTTAAATAACAAGAAAGATCACATTAGAAAATTTGATTCCAAATATGATGAAGGTATTTTTCTTGGCTATTCCACTTCTAGTAAAGCATATAAAGTATTTAATAAAAGAACTCTAATTTTGGAAGAGTTAATGCATGTTATTTTTAATGAATCTAATTATTTTGGTGAAAGGAAAAGAAAAGATGATGAATCAGATGCCAGTGCGTCTAATGATGAAGTCAATTTAGATGAGGACAAAGCTGATGATGCCCAAAAGCTAGAAGAATCTACACCTAATGATGATAAGGAGTCAACTCCTAACAAAGATAAAGACTTTGTAACTAATAAGGATAAGGAGCTAGATGCAACTAACAATGATGAAATTTAGGCTTCCAATCTTCTAAAAGATTGGGTATACCATAGAGATCATCCTAAAGAGAACATCCTTGGAAGTCTTTCACAAAGAAGGATGACTAGATCATCATACAAGGAAATTTATGGTGATTCGACATTCGTCTCAAAAACTGAACTAAATCATGTGAAGAAACTCAAAATGATGAAAATTGGATTGAAGCAATGCAAGAATAACTAAATCATTTTGAAAGAATAAAGTGTGGAAGTTAGTATCAAGTCCTAAGCACCATTCAGTCATTGGAACTAAATGGGTCTATAAGAATAAGTTAGATGAGCACGAGACTGTAACCAAAAACAAAGCCAGGTTAGTTGCACAGGGGTATAATCAACATGAAGGTATAGATGTCGAAGAAAATTTTGCTCCTATTGCTAGATTAGAAGTTATCGAGCTTCTATGTGCTATTGCATGCTTTAAAATTTTACTCTCTACCAAATGGATGTTAAAAGTGCTTTTTTAAATGGCTATTTAAATAAGGAGGTATATGTTGAACAACCTCCTAGTTTTGAAAATTTCTATAAGCTTGATCATGTTTACAAACTTACAAAAACACTTTATGGATTGAAATAAGCACCTAGGGCATGATATGAATGCCTTAGCAAGTTTTTCATCAAAAAATGATATTCCAGAGGAAAAATGGACAATACTCTTTTTTTTTTATCAAAACTCATAATCATGATATGCTCATTGTACAAATTTATGTTGATGATATTGTGTTTGGATCTACTGGTAAATTGTTATGTGAGTAGTTCTTTAATGATATGAAAAATGAGTTTGAGATTATCCTAATGGGCGAACTTAATTTCTTCCTTGAATTACAAATAAAGCAAACTTCAGAAGCCATATTCATTTATCAATCTAAATATACTATGGAACTAATTAAGAGATTTAATATGAGAGATCTAAGAAGTATTAGTACACCTATGAGTCCTTCAATCAAAATGGATAAGGACGAATATGAAAAATCAATATCAAGCTATATAGGGGTCAGATTGGATCTCTCCTATATTTAACACCTTCTGGACCTGACGTCCACTTCATCATCTATTTTGTGTGCCAGATTCCAAGCAGATCCAATGAAGTCACATTCATTTGCTGTCAAGCATATATTCAGATATCTTAGTTGAACAATAAAATTAGGTCTATGGTATCCTAAGTGTAATAACCTTGAGCTTATTGGATGTAGTGATGCTGACTATGCAGGTAGTAGGATTGACAGAAAAAGCATATTAAGAACATGCCAGTTCTTAGGAAATTGCTCATATCATTGTTTACTAAGAAGCAAACATTAATAGCCTTATATACTGCTGAAGCTGAGTATGCTGTAGCTGGACTGTGTGTAGGTAAGATTTTATGGTTGAAGAGGAAACTGGAAGACTATGGCATATACTTCAAAGAAATTCCCATTAGATGCGTTAATACAAGTGCCATTAATATATCCAAGAATCCAGTTCAACACTAAAAAATCAAGCACATTAAGGTCTGTCACCACTTTATTCGAGATCATGTCTAAAAGGGAGACATCCAAATGGAGTTTGTTATATCTAATCAATAACTAGCTAACATCTTCACTAAGCCATCACCTGAAGAGCAATACTGTGGAATTAGAGATCACTTGGTATGGGTACCCTAACCTAGCTTTATTATTTGTGTTCATAATAAGCATGACTAAAACATTCCCATATATAAATAAGGTTAGAAGCAGTATCATCTAAATCAATGAATCCCCTTCACTGAATATTAGATGACTCGGTATCTAATAAATTGTCCTTTGCTTGATATATGATTTGATAGTCTAACATTGGAAAGTCAAAAAGCACTAGAAATATTTGATTTTCACATTGAACAATGTATAAAAGATGTAATATCTATGACTTGTTTTATCATTACTTTTTAGATAGGTATGTATGTAAAGATAACTCAAAGAAGAAGGATGATAAAACAAATAATAGATAATAATAATCAATAAATAAAATGTAAATATATATAAATATAGTTCCAGGAGAAAGGATGAGAGCTTGTGAAAGTGTCTCTCTCTCTCTCTTCCTTGAAAAATACAGAAAGTGGTTAGTTAATGTAGAAGTGATTACCAAGCTAAAAATTGTCCACTTCATTGTTAGATTTCAAAAAAATTTTGTCTAAGACATTATTTACTTTAAATGCTTGGTAACTCATCAAACAGAAAGAAAAACCCTTTTCCTTTTTACCTCCATTTCTCACAAACCCTAGAAATCTCCATGGCTAAAAGAAAACCCTCATCCTCTTATCCACCTTTTCAGAAAAGAAAGACTAGACAATCATCACCAAGACTATCGGTCTCTGAAGATTTAACCAAGATGGCACTTATCTTCCCTCGCTTCATTGATTGGAAAGTATTCGGAGCAACCAATTTCAAATTCAAAGAGTGGTTTGTGCTTCAAAAATGGGTTCAGTTTCCCTCCATGTTTCACCAATTTTATTAAGAAAATATGAAGGAATTTTATTCCTCCATCACAAAGGAGTCCAACATTATGATCAACACATAAATTGGAGGTCAAATGGGGACTATGATTGTGGAACTACTGGAAAGGATTCTAGATATACTGGATAATGAAGCAAATATATGGGGGGGATTTTGAGTCAGTAAAGGACTACATCAAAAAGGAGTTTTTGGATGAACTCATGGGAACTACATGTAATCAAAATAATACCTCAACCGAAAATGAATTGCATGATAAGATGGTGTACAAAATTATTTTCCATATTATTTATACTAGGAGAGATAGCTATGATTACATGACAAATGATGATACATGTATCAAGTGGCACATAATTAAGAAGAAACCCTTTAACCTGCCTTATTATGTTTTAAACACCATGGCTAGTGTAAAAGGCACATGAAAAATGCCTTATGCTATCTAGTTGACTCGGGTTTTCAATCAGTATAAGATAAACTTGGAAAATTCTTCTTATATTAGGCAATTTGATTACCTAGGAAAGACCATTTTGAGAAACATGAAGTACGGGGGAGGTTCGTTAAAGAAGACTAAGGAAAAGGATGTGGTTAAAGGTGATGAGGATAATCCTATGAAGTTAAAATAGGATGTTAGGAAAGGGAAATATGTTATAAAGGAGGTGTTGAGTGAATCTAAAAGTTATGATGATGGGAAGATTCCAGTGGAACCACTAAAGGAAGCTTAGGAAGATGAGGTTGTAGGAGTTGAGGTTCCTACTCTATAGTGGTAGAAGAGTATAGTAATTTGGGGTCTCTACTACTAACCCTTTTATAGACCTGAATGAGAATGTCTATACTAATTTGATGGATATTCAAAACTTAGGAGGTTCCTTGATGAAAGAATAAAAGAAAGTATTTGCCCACTTAGTTGAAGATGAGGATGATGAGTCTTCTGATGTAATTAGAAGACATTAAGACAGCTCTTCAGAAGAGGAGTTAGAGGAAGAGAAAGGTACAGGAGATGATTCTTCTGTAAACTTTGTTGAACTTATGATTGAGCTGAGGGCCTCAAAGCAAGCTCTACTTGATGAGATTAAGAAAATTCAAGATACATTTGGAAAGGATTTGGAGCATTTGGATGAGTACCTATTTGGAAAAGTTCAAAATGTTTAAGAACAATTATTGAGAAAAATTGCCAACCTTAAAGAGAAAATGGTGAGTGTGCTGATGGCTACAAAGTCTAATATGGAGAACATATGGAAAGATATGTTTGATATGGCTAATGATGTTAAGGCCTTGAAACCCAGAGGCAAATCTCTAGCTACCACACAAAGAACCATTGCTACCACTAATAAAGATCCAAAAAAGAAAAAGTCTAGCCAATCAAGCCTCAAAATCAAGGGTTGATTAGAAGTCTCTGCTTTTAAAGTTATTTTCTTTTATCTCCATCTTTTGATTTCTAAACAATATTTTCTATTTTTTTGGTTTGTACTTATGGAATTTCTTTTCCCCATTTGCTAATGCCAAAAAGTGGGAGAGGAACATTTGTTGTGTTTGCTTACTTGTAGCTGTGTAGGACTTGTTTATTTTCTATGCTTGCCATGTTTAGGATGCAGCTGCAATGGTAGGACTTAAATCTTTAAGCAATAGATGCATGGAATCAGGGGGAGCCATGTTGGGCATACTTGCATACTTTTGGGTGTTTATAATGAATGAATATATATTGCCTATGATATCTTTGCATGTCTGCCTATCTTCTTAAAATTATGATGATTAGATTCAGGGGAAGCTTACTTCTAATCTACTTATATGCTTTTGAATCTAACTTATTGTGTATAGTATTGCATGAGTTTTGTCATCATAAAAAAGGGGGAGATTGTTAGCCTACTAGTTTAGCAATCTTATTTTGATAATAACTAACCTACTTTACTTTTAATAAGTTGTGTGCTTAGTTCTACTATAGGTGTTCATTAGATACGGTGCCACCTAAAGTCTTTTAGAGGCTAGTACATCTAACACTACTAAAAGGCTATAAAGTTAAGAAGTGCTCAATTCTAGGCAGCTTAGTTCATAGGAATTTTATTTAGATTTCTTGTTAAATGGATCACTCTTTAGTTAGATCATTATTTTACATGTGATCTGTGCATCTTTTAAAGTTTCTTTGGGGACAAAAATAAACTTTTAGAAGCAAAAAGTATATGTCAGTCTGCATCTATAAGCATAAAACAATCTTTCAAGATATTCTTCTAAGTATTGGCTTAAACAGTCTAGTGTCTAGAGCATTTAAGGTTTATTTCTATTCTAATACTGTTCATTTGACATAATAGCTTTTCAGTCATATGCCTATCTGACATCACATCAGTTGTAGATGGACACAGTACTATAAGAAAAAAAGCTGTTGTGAGATAAACAATATTTTTAATCTCTTTTACTTCTAAAATTCGAAATCCCCCCACCTCGTCAAAAAAAAATAAACTCACCTTCATCTTCTACCTCTATAAATATTCAACATTTTCCATTAATAGAGGTTGGTTCATGCATTTAATGCTTTGAGAAGAAACTCTTTAAAATCTAAAAATTCAATATAGGTGTTTGTAATTTTCACTTTATTTTGTAAATCTTCAAATCTCAGAGTGTTGTTCTCCCATTAGTGGCCGGTGTGCCTAAAGGTTGAGTTTAGGGGAGTCATAATTGCCCTTGAGAATAAACTGTGAGGTTCATCTATCCCTGATATAGGTGAGAGATTATTCAGATGCCTAATGAAGGTTTGAGGGATTTAGGTGAGGAATGTATCCTTATCTGGGTTAGCTTCTAAGAGCAGTAAAAGGATTTTTCTCTAGCCCATAGAGGTGTTTAGTGGAAATCTTAAGGTGTGATCCTTAAGGACTAGATGTAAGTATCAGTACCGAACTAGGATAAAATCGTTGTGCCTCTTGTGCTTTGTTATTGCTATTCCTCATTATGGTATCCCTCTTATAATAGTATATTTTGTAATAACCTTTTCACTTAGTTTCTTTTGTTCATTAAGTATTTCATTTATATTTAGAAAGCATCAAGTTGAATTGATTAGCTGTGTGTGCTTCTAATAGCTTAAGTGGCAGACTGTTGATGATATCTTCGAAGTGCTTCTAAGAATAATTAGATAACAATGCAGTCTGTTTCAGTTATTCATTAGATGTAGTTGAATATAGTATTCTTGAATTGCATCTAAAGTGATCATTTCATACTTAGCAAGCTAAAATTGTTTTCACACATCTCCTGACTTAAAAAAAAAAAGAAGAAGATTAGAAGTTAAAAAAAAAGGAAAGAAAAATTTAGGGTCGTCTAATTCACCCTCCTCTTAGATGCTTGACTGAACTATCAGAAAGTCTACCAATGCTCGTCCTTCACTGATTATTGGGGATGATAGAATAATGAGAATTCAATTAGACTCAACCAACACTTTTCAATTTTCTCTGATAACACTAGTTTGTTCCACATTTATTTCACTAAATCAATTTATGAAATCACATACACCATGTGCTTTAAAAGATAGTGTCTTAATTTAGTATAAGCAAAGTACAATGCAAGGCATAATTTTTTGATAATGGAGTACTTAATCTCAATAGGAGTAAAAATCCTACTCATATAGTAAATGGCTTGCTCATACCCCATTGAATTGTTTTGAGCCAAAATGCATATAATGTACTTACTTATTGTTGAAATATAAAATATTAAAGGTACCTCCTCTATTGGAGAAACTAAAACACGAGGTTTTGATAAAATAATATTTAATTTTATCAAAGACATTTTGGTACCTTAATTCCCATTTAAATTCAGGTTCTTGTTTTAACTTTAACAAGTTATAAAATCCTTTTGTTTTTCTAGCTAGTTTAGAAATAAGCCTCTTAAGTAGTTGACTTATTCTGAAACATTTTGCAGTTCTTTCTTTGTCTACAGTGACTTGGCTTCAAACACTGCCTTTACTTTGTTCTTATCAATCATGTCTGGGTATGGTTTGTGAAAATTTAGGTAGTCAACTTGGGACAAGCCTAGTCCATGCAACTCTTGAACAAAATACTGTACAATATCCAAATCAACCTTCACTCTAGGAACTTGGGGAGATGGCACATAGGTTTAAGTATTTGGAATATAATTATGTGGACAATTTTGCCCCATTCCTTTCCTTCATGTACATGATTTTTTTCTTTAGGCACATCAAGAAGGAGGATTGAAGTTAGTGTCCCTAAATTCTTATTAGCAATTAGAATTTAAATATGGAATATATAAAGAATGAAATGAAAGAACTTTGCATAAGATTTTTATAGTAGTTTGTCCATTAGCAATCCTTACATCCACTCTCCCAATTTACAATTGAGGTTCTACTAGAAGCTTCTTGGTGATTTTGCAATAGGATAACTCACTCTGCCATAAACACAAGTGTTTTCAAAGGCTAACACTTGAACCTTTCAAAATTTGATATTTATAAGGCTATCTTAAGACCATTATAATGAGATTTAAAGGCTATCTTAGTCTACTCTCAATTCCAATAGATTGAATGAGCATCTAATGATTTAGAACATAACAAATCAAATATAGTTTGATTAAAAAAATATATTTAATTAGGCACATCTCTCTTATTTATGTAGATATCCTTCTTATACAAAAATATATCATCTATCTATTATAGGATGGTGTCAAAACATCTTTTTCAAGCATTTATCAAAAAGCTTCAAAATTAATTTTTGGCAGGAGCATGGCCATGCCAACTTAGACCTATGTTATATACTGAATAGGTTCCCAATTAGACCTCTATTAAACAAGACTCCTTATGAGCTGTGGAGAGGCTGAAAACCAAATATCTTCTACTTTTATGCTTTGTGATATAAGTGTTTTATTTTAAACAATAAGAAAGATTACTTAGGGAAGTTTGAATCTGAATCTCATGAAGGTATCTTCTTAGGTTACTCCATATCTAGTAAGACATATCGCATATTTGATAAATGTATCTTAATAGTGGAAGAATATATGCATATTGTTTTTGATGAAACTAACCACTCTTATGAAAAGAAAGAAAGAGATGATGATAGTGCTGAAAAGCCTGTAGAGAATATATCTGATGGAGAGAAAGCTTGAGATGATCAGTTCACAGATGAGAAGTTGTCTGAACTATCAACTCCAGAAGAGAACAAATCTAAATTTCCCAATGAAAGGAGATATCACAAGGACCATCCAAGAGAAACTATGATTGACAATCTATCATAAAGGAAACTTATTAGATCAACATTCAAACAAATCCATGATGAAGTAGGTTTTGTCTCTCAAATAGAACCTAAAACGTGTGATGAGGTGCAAACAGATGAAAATTGGATAACAATAATGCAAGAAGTGTTGAAACAATTCAAGAAAAGTTAAGTATGGAAGCTGGTACCCATACCCGAGCATCAAGAGGTGATTGGAATTAAATGGGTATATAAAAACAAGTTAGATAAGCACAGAACTGTAATTAGAAACAAAGTGAGGTTAGTTGCATAAAGGTATAATCAACATGAAGGTATTGACTTTGATGAGACATTCATACTTATAGTTAGGCTCTAGGTTATTAAACTTTTGTGTGCTATAACATGTTATAATAATTTTACTTTATGTCAGATAGATGTGAAAAGTGCATTTTTAAATGGAAATCTATCTAAGGAAGTGTATGTAGAACAACCTCCTGGATTTGTAGACCTTAAGCTCCCAGATCATGTTTGTAACTTGTCCAAGGCTCTATATGGCTTGAAATAGGTGCCTAGGGCATGGTATGATATGCCTAGCTCATCTCTTTTACTAAATGGGTTTTTTAGAGGGAAGATTGACACTATTCTTTTCATTAAAACTCACAATAATGATCTGGTCATTATGCAAATTTATATAGATGACATAATGATTCAAAGGAAAAATAAAAACAAAAGCAAGTAAATATTGAAATCTATTGATTCAGTGAGTACTAGAAATCTATCTTCTAAAACCTATTGATTTTTAAGAAAATACTAAGAATTAGCCATCCAAATCTTTGATTTAATAAGAATTCTAAAATTGGGAAAATTTTAGGGTATCTCTTTATTTAGAAAATTATCAAGACTGTTCTCAGCAGATAAAGCAACAATATTTAAATGACAGGTTATGAAGCCTTAAAAAAAGGGCCAAAAACAGCAGAAGCATAAAACAGTAAAATAAGCCCAACACACAAAATAAAAGGTTTAAACTTAAAAGTCTCTAAAACATCTTTAAATGACTTATTTTAGGCCTCGTACCGAGTTGTTTTGGTTAAACCCAATAACTCATCGAGATCTCTAAACGAGTTTCAATTTTATATATTATGGGCCCCGTAATTCATTTGTAGCTAAACATTATGACCCTTCAAAGTTAGGCCTTTTCTACCCCAATTCCAATGCTCTAAATAAGCTAAAGCCTATTCTTCCATATTTGGCCTGAATCATTCCCTAGAGGGTTGAAAAAATTCACCCTCGAATTCGAAGTAGCATCATCATTATCTGAGGAGTCACCAAAATAAGGTAGAAAATGCTTGACATTAAAAACATCTGCTTTATGAATAAGACTTGTCAGCTTCAGGATATAAGTATTAGGGTTGATCTTTTTAACAATCTCCATTAGCCCTATCTTCTTGGCAGAGAACTTGTTAACTCCCCAACTAAAAATAAATCCTTGGTCAAGACTACCCGCATAAATTCTTCAACTTCGAACTCCACATGGCTTCTTTTCTAGTATGCCCTTTTCTTTTACTATGAATTAGTTGCAACTAGATTGTCATAGACGTCCTTATGAATTTCCTGAAGGGAGAATTTAATGAGCCACGCAACGGAAGCAAAATAGGAAAGACGAATCCCGCGAAAGATTCGTATTCTGGTTTTCAAAACTTTTTCAAAAATAATATTTTGTTAAAACTTTTTCAACAAAAATAAGTTAGGCAATGTTTCGAACTCTTTGAAACTATGCCCTAACCTAGGGTTTTAGTAAATGCATTTTTTCAAAATTACTTTGCAAAATCATTTGAAATTTCAAACACTTTGAAAAATCATTTCTATGTCAAAACTCTTTTGATTTACTAGGTTTATTCATTTATCAAACACTTTGTCTAATGTCTAAACCCTATGAAAGACCCTTAATTCAACAATGGATATATTCACCAATTATGTACAAAACACAAGTTGAGTAAATAATGGTAAGAAGCAAAAATACATATCGCCCTCCTTCGTTAAGCTCCTAAAATGCGAAGCATCTAGCTTGAGACATACTGAGCTTTTCCCAAAAGCTTGTTCCCGAGTTCTCTTCAAGAAACTTGAATCTCCTTCCATTGGAATCACCAAAATGCTTGGTTCTTTCTTCTTTACTTGAGAACTTGAGACTTTGAGGATGGGTTTAGACTTGAGCTTCTCAACACTCCCTTCCCAAGGGTTAATTGAAAACCAAGTTTATTCTTGAAGAAATAATCTTCAAAGCAAACTTACTCTCTCAATTTGATGTGATTTTAAAGCTTTCTCTCTCTAACTCTTAGAGAACTTCTCTCTTTAACTCATTGGAGGAGATAATGAATAGTAGCTCCATCATCTTCTAATATGAGTGTGAGAAAGTGTTAGGAAAAAAAGATGAAGCAATACCATATTTATACCTATACTTTCTCCAACCACTTTTCCTTAAATTAAGGAACTTTGTTGGGAAATTATGGTTACTTGTTCTAGTTGATAATTGACTAAATGACTAATTAATTAATCAACTAGATTAAGTAAATAATTAGTAGGAATCATCTTTAATCCATAATTAACCACATCCCATATGGATTAAGCTAACATTTTCATGTCAAGCTTAATTATTTTTTTATAATTAGTCCAAAACCATTTCAATTAGTCCTACCCATTTGTATCCCATACAAAAGAAGACGTAATTGGAATTTCCTCTCTGTGAATTGAACATCCAGATATGCTAGGATCCTGTAAATTTAATTACATGTTTAATTCTATCATCATTGATAATTAATTAAACTATTTAATTAATCATTAATATGATACAAACAAGCTAATGGGAATCACCATTTGGTATGTGACTTACTAGGTTCATGTTTTAATTAGAAATGGGATAAAGAAAACTCATTTCTTCCCACCAAGTGGGTTAACCTAATTCCACACTTAGTCCAATAAGTTGTGAGTGACGTCTAACATAACGTATTGTGACTAC
>CAOJBK012557554.1:0-13150 GCA_948294925.1 Codiaeum variegatum | reverse complement strand
ATTATTAAATTCTCTTTATCATTTTATTACAACATATATAAAATGTCATAATAAATTATTATTATAATATTTTTTTTAGTATTGCTATAACTCATATTTTTTTTATTATAATAATTACTTACTGTCATAGAAAATTAATCATTAAATATTTTATATTATATCATTGCCATATAAGAGTAACAAATTCTGTTACAATAAAATAAATTTGTAACAATTATTTTATGAATAAAAAGCTATGATGATAATATTTTACCCCAACAAAATGAGATTTATCATAATCAACATAAATATGTCACAAATCATATAACAAAATAATAAGCTTTATAAATGTAATGAGAATTTTTAAAATAAAAAATTAATATCCTTATATTCAAATTTCTTTAATTTTTATTTTCTTATGACATATTCATTAATTACCAAACAAATAATATATTGATATGATAATTGAATATTATAGCATTATAAGTAAATATTACAAATTTAATTATATTTTTAAATTAAAATATATACAATATAATTTCTAAAAAAAAATTACACTATGAATTTAAAAGTTTAGAATATTTTTCTTTCAAGTTCTCTCTTTTCCATTATCCAATTGCCACCATAACTTCTTAGAATCACCATTTAATTCAATCATCATGAAAAAAATTAAATAAAAATATACAAATATTATTATTTAAAATTTAAAATGAAACTAGCAAAGCCAAGAACACCAACAAAATTTGAGAAATAGCGATCAATCTTTGTTTATAATTTTCAATTTAAAAGAAAGAAAGAAAAGAAAAGAGGAAGAAGAAATTAATTGCCATGGCTTGACCTTCTTTCCCTATAATTTTCTAAAACCTAAAAAAATCTGATAAGAAACTATTAATAAATAATATAAATTTATGAGATAAGATAGAATATATGAGATTATAAAATGAGATAAATACAAATTTAAATTATTATCTATTCTATAAAACTTATCTCATTATAATTTGCTCTTTTATTGTTTTGAAAACCATTTATTTTGTCTCTTGAATTTGTGCCACCAAAATTTTTTCAAGTCAGAGGAAACTCAATTCTTATTATTCCTTAATAATAAAATTATTAATAAGATACAGTATTAATCAACAATATAATTTAATATTTAACATAGATATAACTCTAACAATATTTGTAATATTACTCAATAACATTATATATTTTATACTTTGATAATATAACTATAATGTTGGCTGTAAAAAAAACTACTCTAAATGTTATCTTTTTTCATTTAATGATAATTAAAATTTTATTAAAATAAATATTATAATAAATAGTAATTAGCAGTATTTGCAAATTTTAATAATAATAATAATATTATAGTGATAATCCTAACAAATATCACAATAAAATATTATAAAAGTGAAATAAATAACATTTGTCATAATTTCTATATCTTATAATGATATTTATCATAAAAATTACTTTTTTATCTAGCAACAATTGAAAAAATATTAAAAGAAATGTCACACATAAGAATAACTCGCAACAATTTAAAAAATGTCAAAAGAAGTGATAAAATAAATAAAAATTATTGTTACATTTGTAATAAACATTAAAGTAAAATGGTCCAGAAATAAAGTTAAAGCAACATTTATAATAAATGTTAATTTAGAATAAAAAAATATTATAAAAATGATAATTTAGTAACATTTTATGAAAACATTATTTATATTAAATTCTTACCTCTTTGAGTAACCTTTGTTAAAACGTTACTTTTTTTAATGTCACCATAGATTATTTTTGTAGTGAAAGGGCGTATGGCCCTTATGTCCAGAGATCCCTTGGTGGAATTTCTGTAAGTCCATATAATAATAATAATAATAATAATAATAATAATAATAATAATAATAATAATAATAATCAATTATGCCCCTAACATTTTAGGTAAGTGTCAAATTGGCACTTTAAGTTTTCAACAGAGCAAATATGACTCTAACGTTTAAAAAAATGAAGTAATTAAGCATCTCTATTAATCTAACAGTAATAGCATGTTAAATCCAACGTTAATGATGATTTGACATGCTTACATGTCCATTTTAATTGTCTTATCAGCTAATTAAAAATCTAAATGAGTGTTTTCAATATAAATAAATAAAATGAAAAGAAAAACATTAATTTGATTTTACTCGCATGAACAGAGACACAACAAAGACACTTAGTTTACCTAAACGTAGTTCACTTTCTCTCAAAACAATTCAGTAAACATAAATTTAATTTTCACTATTCATCCAAAAAGAAGTTTTCTTTCTCTCATTAAAGAATATTTGCTCAAGGTGGAGAAGGCTAGATAAGTGATTTTTTATAATTTCTTTTTTTCTTTTCTTTTCTTTTTTTGGCCAAGTTTAAAGTGTTCTTTTTATTTGTTTCTAAATATCTAAATAAAATATTGTCATGTTATTTTTTTTGTGGGGTTTGGGTATCAATGTTAAATGTTTCCATTTTTATCTGTGGTCCTATGCTTTAATTTTTTTAAAAAAAAGAGAAAGTACAAAAAATGGCATTATGGTTTAACGCATTTGCAATTTAGGATATGTGAAATTGTTTATAACAATTTAGGATTTGTGGTTCAATTTGTTCGCAAAATAGGGTTTTCGCTTATTTTCACCCGATGTGGCGCTGACGTGTCAGATGAAAATTGACGTCACGTTAGTGCCACTTATGATGAAAATGGGTGAAAATTCTATTTTGCTAACAAATTGAACCATCAATTGCAAATTGTTACAAAAATACCACAGACATAAATTGCAAATGCATTAAATCACAATGTCCTTTTTTGTACTTTGCCCTAAAAAAAATAGGGTTAGAGTAATTGGGAGTTTCTTATTCTTAAATTAGGGCTTTGTTAAAATTAGGATTAGTGAAATTGGGGATTTATGATTTATAAAATTGCAGGTTTCTAGGGTTAGTAAAATTTGAGATTTGAGTCTTTTGAAATTGGAGGTTCCTGAAATTGAGATTTTGTTTAAATTGGAGGTTCTTAAAATTGAAAGTTTGTTTAGATTTCTTAGAGTAATCATACTGTGTGCTCTTTTATATGGTTAATTGTAACTTTATTTGTACTGATGGATCAAATTTTTTCTTGTTTTCTTTTGCAAATTTATAACCAGTGGTTTTATTCAGAATGTCTGAAAAAGTGGATATTTACATCCACTTTGGTAGACAATTGGAATTTAACTCTGGTTTAGAGTATGCTAGTAGAGCTATTGATAGGGTGGAGAATTATGATATTGATTTCTTAGAGGTAGATAGGTTTATGGATATGTATGAGGCGGCATTAAACTACCATTACTATCTATGTCTTAGAACCTAGGAAGAGTCAAGTGGATGGGCTAATAAAAATTGATGATGATACTTCTATTAGGAGGGTTATAAAAGTTGTTAGGGCTAATCCTGGGGTGAGGGAAATTCATGTTTATGGCATACATGGAATTGATCAACCTGTATTCAGCAATGAATCTTTTCAAATTGAGGCACCGTCAAAACAACCAATGCTACCTGAACCTAGATTAGGACCAATTATCAATGAGATGAGAGGGCTTGCAAATTTTAGAATCAAATGTAGTGCTAATGTAGAGTCTGAACACTATGATTTTAGTGCATAGGCATTTGATGGGAATGAGCAATAATATGATGTAGGGGTTAATGAGAATTGGCAGCAGACTAATGTATGTGTTAATGGAAATGGGCAACATTCTAATGTAGGTGATAGGAATGGCCAAAAGTTTGGGGACCAATCTAGTAGTAGTGAGGCTGATGATAGTGATGATCTTGATTATAATTAGGATTCATCCAGTGATGAAGCTAACAAAGTACCTGATGAGAGAGTTATATACCATTAGGAGGATGGTGTTCCCCATTTTATTCTACACATGGCATTTGCCAATGCAAAAGAGGTTAGAGATACCTTAGCTAAGTATGCAGTGTCAAAACAAGTAAAATTAAGAATAAAACCTAATGAGACAAATAGAATTAGAGCAAAGTGTGTTATAAACCTTGATTGTCCCTTTGTGATTTTTTTTGTAAAGATGGTGGTGACTAAGGATTGTCTATCAAGACTTTGAATAATCAATACAATTGTTTTAAGTCATTCATAAACAATTTGTGTACTACTAAATTCTTAGCAAAACATATGAAATCTAGGATATATGCCAATCCTAGTATAAAAAATAAAGATCTTAAGGGTCAATGTGAGGATGAGTTCAAGTTGAAGGTAAATTTGTCAATGGTAAAGAGGGCAAAAAGAAAGGTCAAAGAATAACTAAATGGGAGTTACAAGGTAGAGTTTGGCTACCTTGCAACATATACTACAACTTTAAAGTCTACTAACTATAGAACTTTAGTAGAAATAGATTTATGTAAGAAGAGTTTGGCGGAGGGGAAGATGGTTTTTAAGATGATCTTTATTTGATTTAATGAAATGAAAGGAGAATTGGAACAGAGGGTGTTGACCAATTATAGGGATAGATGGTTATTTTCTTAAGGGGGTTACTAGAGGTCAATTATTAGCTATTGTAGGTATAGATGCAGATTAACAAATGTTTCCCATTGCCTGGGCTGTGGTTAATAACAAAAATTACAAGAATTGAAGATGGTTTCTAGAATGGTTAGTCAAAGCTTTAGATCTTAGGGATGGAATTCACCTAACAATGATATCTGACATGCAAAAGGTAATGGAATTCTTAATATTTATTTTTGTAAATTGTTTTGGTATACATGTGTTGATACAACTCAATATGTTTACATGGTTTGATAAATGTTGTGGATAAGGTCCTGCCACAAGCAGAGCATAGATGGTGTGTAAGGCTCATCTATGCTGATTGGTCAAAAAGATGGAGAGGTGGAGCTATGAAGAAGTTGTTCTAGATATGTGCTTGGAGTTATCATGATGAGGAGTTTAAAGAAAACCTAACGGAGTTAAGTGATCTAAGTAAAACTGCAGCTGAAGACCTTATTAAGTATGCTCCACATAGTTGGTGTAGAGCATACTTTAGCAGTAAAAGCAAGTGAAACATGATGCATAACAACATTTCAGAGTGTTTTAGTTCTTGGATTGGTGAAGCTAGGCATGAATCTATTGTAAGCATGTTGGAAAACATAAGACTGCAATGTATGGTCAGAATTAGAGACAACAAAGAAACACATACAAGTGGAGATATGATTTCAGTCTAGCATGCATGACTATGTTTTAAGATAATAAGGAAGCAATTGTAAGGTGTAAAGTAATCTTCCATAATGATTTGAGGTGCAGGATAGGGAAGATAAATACATTATTTTTATAGACAAGAAGCTTTGTATATATAGGTCATGGGACTTGATAGGAGTTCCATGTCCACATGCCATATATGCACTATATATGGTGAGAAAAGACCTGGTGAATAAGATTTCACACTGGTACAACAAAGCAACATATTTAGGCTCAATGAATTTGTGCTTCAACTAGTTCATAGGAGAAGACTTATGCATGTTGAAGAACATCAACATATGGATCCACCACCATATGAGAAAATGCTTAGAAGACCAAGAAAGAAGAGACTTATAAGAACTAATGAGCCTAATATACCTACAACTTAAACCAAATTGTCTATATGGGTGAGCATAAAAAATGTGGGATTTATTACTAAGAAGGCCACAATAGAAGAATATGTCCTCAAAATACAATGGTAAGCCTTTTCAACTAAATATAGTATAATTTATCACCTTTATATTTGTTATATTTATATTATTTAATGTGTTGGCTTTACCTATGACAGAGAACAATGCAAGATGATGCATCTTTTGGCATTTCAAATGCTCCACGAGCAACACCAACAATTCCAAGATAAGAAAGCATACCTGATGGTATTTCAAGAGACAATGTTAGTCATTCAAGAAACTCAAATGCAACAGCTAGTTCTTTTAGAATTCCAAAATCAATTGCAAGAAATCCAAGAGTAACATCAACCACTGAAAGGAACTCAATGGATGCTGGTGGTTCTTCAAGTGTTCTAAGGGCAACTTCAACCATTAGAAAGAACACAACTGTAGGTGTTGGTACCTTAAGAAACCAATATGGATATGGAGTGATGGTAAATGCAACCATAGGAAGAATAATTATGGATGCGAGTTTTATGTTCTTAGTCATTAAAAAATGTTAAAAAAACATTAATCTTAGATTTTGAATTAATTATAACATTCTTTGGTGTGCAGCCTGATAGGAGAACTCAGAAGATGATTGATGTTGGTGCTCAACAAATCAATGATGAAATGGAAATGGATCCAGTCATTTGGTATCCTATACCATCAGAGAGAAAGTTAAGGCAAACTAGGTTCATATCATCTAACTCCAACAATCTCAGAAAAATCAATTTCACTGGAGATGGTGTTGAGGTGTCTTATGTAATAGACCTGCCATCAAACCATCTAGACTAAAATGGCAAGGAGAAAAAGTTATTACTACTAGACATGTGTTGAAGGAAAATGATAAAAGGATTGGGTCAAAGCATTTCAATAAATAGGATAAATCTAAAATATAAATGTTTATTCTTATTTATGTGTATTTTGTTAAAACTGAACTAAGTTAATTATGTAATGTTGCTATGTCTTTTGTGCCTTTCAATGACAAATATTTTTGTGTCACAATTAGTTGACAAAAGTTCCAGTAGGAACTGAAACTATTGATGACAACAATCTTAATAGAAAGACATATTATTATCAATTATAAATTGTTCAATGTGTTCATTTGACCAACTAATTCTATCAGGTAGCGATAATTTATTTTATTGCACTATGTCAGTGATAATATTTTATGTTGATTTACAATAATTAATGTGCATGTGCATGTGTAAGAGAATAGTGAAATATATATTATAAAGATTATTTGTCCTCTCTTTATTCCTATTTATTATAACAAGTACCAAAATGTGTATTAACATTAATATAATATTACCATATAACTTTTGGGCCTTCTTTGTGAAAAAAATTATATAAGAAGAGTATAGATATCTTAAAATAAGATTCAATGGGTAAACAAAATTAATAAACATAATAACTTTATTAAGTTGGATTATTAACATGCATTTCTACAATATTTCACAAATACAGTAGCTACTATGGCAAAAAAAAAATAGCAGTTATGCAATACTCTCTCCGTCCACAATTAACTGTCACTTAAGGGGATGGTATTTATCCAAATTTATTTGTCACTTAAGGAATTTCATGTAAAAAAAATCAATTACTTTACATAAATGCCCTTGTAATGAATAACTATTTAATAAACATAGTTAACATTTTCAAAGCAAATAAATAGAATTAACATTTTTTTCCAATGGTTCTCACCCAATCAAATTGAAATGTCATAGTTAAACATAAAACAATTATGAGAGTTATTTTTGAAAGTTAAGTGTATTATTGTGATTATCTTAATCTAAGAAAAATAACCTTAAGTGACAGTTAATTGTGGTCGGAGGGAGTATATATATATATCAAATTAGCTATGCAATATTTCATCAAGCACAATTAATACATAATAATCTTGTCAAGCTCACAAGTGGGTATGAAACCCAACTTCATGCCAAACTATTTGATAAAACATTTTGAAGGAGAATTAGAAAGTTTCATTAATGTTATTCTCAAGTAAGCCAAAGATGTCATTTACAGCTACAAAATGCACCAACTACTTTAAAATGAAATGCAACATAATAACCCAAGAAATAATTGCCAAAATACATGTTTTCTTTCTTTTTTAGCATTTACAATTTCTTCCTCCTATTATTTTTACTTCTTCTTCAACATCTTCAATTCTAACCATAAATTAAACACTTTATCATTAATGTTGCCCTAATTTTTTCTCTGCAACTCATTGATTTCATTCAATAGTAGATCATTTTCTTCTTTTAGATTGAAAATCAACTCCTTTACCCTCACATTTATTAGTCCATCGAGCCACTTAAAATAACCACATGAATTATTCTTTATAGGATTAGGCTACAAACACCAATTTAATCTTATCACTTAATAATCTATTACAATAAAAAATTGAAAATTTTAGTAATTTGTTACTTACATGCTAGAATCTACAAGCAAAGTATTTTTTCCCAGGATTATCTTCACTCCATGATGTCTTCAAAGGTTTTATCAGTCTTATTCCAACCTTACAACACTTGCAATATCTGGTAGGTCTACCATAGTTCCATTCAACTTGGTAACATCTCCAATCCACGCAGATAGAGGTTGATGAAGAGGAGGCCATTCTAAGTTTCAAATATGATTAAAGGAGATGAATTGTTTGTTGAAAAAGGACCAACCCAAATTTTAGAGAAATTTTCGTGAAACAATAAGAACAAATATAATTTTAGTGAACTTAGGGTTTTATAATTGGGAAACGGTTGGTGGAAGAGAACTAACGATACCTAATCTTAATTAAAACTAATTAATATTTTATTATATATTTTTTTCATCTTAGGAATTTAATTAGCTGACAAAGCAATTGAAATGGATAGATAAGCATACTGAATCATCATTAATGTTAGGTTTAACATGCTATCACTGTTAGATTAATAGAGGTGCTTAATTGCTTCATTTTTTTAAACATTAGAGTCATATTTTCTCCATCAAAAACTTAAAGTAGTGCCAATTTGATACTTACCCTAAACTTTAGGGGTGTAATTGAACCTCTTCCCTGATGACGACGGCGACGACGATGATAATAATTTAGGGTTCAACCATTGGAGGAAATGCATTTATCAAGAGAGTGTCACTCATTGATGGGAGATTACCAGTTGCCATAATATGTTGGTTTAAAGGGAGATGCTAATTCAAGTCAACAGAGATAATGAAAAAGTTGGAAATGCATTTATCAAGAGAGTGTCACTCATTGATGAGAGATTGTCAGTTGCCATAATATGTTGGTTTGAAGGGAGATGCTAACACAAGTCAACAGAGATAATGAAAAAGTTATTCTACTGTAATTAGAGAGAGGTTTGAGGTAGTCACGTGGACTTGAGAAGCTGGTTGTTTGGAGGAAGCTCCTGGGATTACAGTAGAATACATGTAGTCACCTGGAAAAAGAAAAGCATGAGATATGCACAGTTTAAAACCAGTAAAGATTAATATGAAACAAGTAACTCTTTATACTTTTTATGATTTTAAATTGATAGATTGAGTGATAATTACTCAAAAATTTCCAAGTTACAATCATATTTAACGAAGAAAAATTTCAATGATACATATTTGTTCTTATGTCAATGCATGCATAATGAACTTAATTGGAAATACTAAAATATACATTTTGTGCAAAAAATTAGAAAAAAAAAACTGCACTTTTTTTACACATAAAAATGATGTGGGAGAGTCGTTAAAAAATGATATTTTGCATCAAGGTTGGAAGAGAGTAGCTCAAGGGGTAGCTTAGTGCTCTCTAACCCAAATTCACATCATTTACTGATTCAAAAGTTAAAAAGGGAGCATTTAAGAAATGATTTAGTGCAACAATTTTAGTTTTAAAATGTGTATTTTTTTTATAAACAAAAGCTAAATTTGGTGTTGTGAAGTGAAAGGATTAAGGTATGGATATCTATATATAAGCTAGATTAAAGTGCATGAATTATGCAAAACGTAGTGTGTTGGAATTATTTGTTTAATAAATATGGGTGAATAGCATTTTATAGGACATTTTTCCTAGTATGGTAGTGTGAATATGTATTAAGTTGAGTGAGTGAGTGAGTGATGTACGTACTCATTTGATTGTTTAAGAATGTGTTTTTAGGAACTAACATGGAAAAGTGGCCATTCCAAGGAAATTCTAACCATAAGCTTGGAGTTTGGAAATCGTGGTTGGTTTAGCATGAAAGTGGATAAGGGCTCCATGGAATGTTGGAGTGAGCAAAGGAATGAAAATATGCACTTTTTTAGAAAACAATTTATAAAATTTTTGCACATTTTGTTTTAAATTTAAGCATCACCAAGGTATATGGGAAGCAATGACATAGTATGTGATTGGTAGGAAATGGTTTATGAGCAAACAAGTGATCGAATGATTGAGAAATGACATCAAAGAACTAATAACTTATTGGAAATTCAAATATGAGATTTTCAATGAAACATTTCTTAAATTGTAATATCTTTTAAGTTAGCAAACTTGGCATATTACAAGTTTAAGGTAAAAATACAAAAAAAATGTCAAATGTGGAGAAACATGAATTCAATGATAAGCAACCCAAAATGCCTCACCTAAAGTTTATCATTCTGCATTAAAATAGAGGCATTCTTAATGATTTTGGCAAAGGTAACTTTTGAAAATTTGAGAGTTAAGTTGATTGAGGCATTTCATCGAATACTTGATATGCACATTCAAACCCCATATTCTTAAAGCTTAGAGAACCAATGAAATTCTTTAAGATTTATCAAAATAAAATATAACAACAATCAACTTAAAAATCAATTAGGTTACCTGAGAAATTAATCAAACAACTTTATATTCATGTTATTAATTTAAGAAATTAAATTAAAATTGAAGAAAATGCAATGTGAAAGGTTTTAAGGGGTTTACATCTAGGTTTCATTGTAGAAAACTTAATGAAAACATCAAAAGGCTTAGGGAAGCCTTAAAATTGAGTTTGGAGGCTTATTGTGGGTGTATTTGGAAGCAGCAAATGAATTGTTCATTACTTCATAATTGAGTTTTCTCGGCACTTTATTTGTCATTTAGCGGTAATTATAAATGTCGCTATTACTTTTATCAGCATTTGTGCAAATACCATTACATCCAATGTCGTTATAAGTTATAGCGACATTTATATTAATTACCAGTAAAAGAATGTATAAATGCCAGTAAAGATTATACTTGTATTGGCTATTCATACCAACACTTCATTTTTCTAGCAAAGATATTTTGAAGAATACGTAAAACTGGTTTTTTTTTAACAATTGTAATTGCCGCTAAAAAAAACTATAACTACTTTCCTAATATTATACATTTTTTATTAGCAATTGTAATTGCTGGTAAAAAAATTATCATAACTGCTATTTAATTATTAACACAACTTTTAACGGCAATTATAATTGACACTAAACCAATTATTATATGAAGAATTAGTTTATTTTTAATGACATTTGTAATTGTCTTTAATATTTACCAGCAGTTTATAATGGCAATTATAAATTTCCCTTACAACATTTTTCCATTTTTTTTTAATTTGCTATAATTATTGTCAAATTTTATTATTATTTTAATTTTAAAATAAATTTTCAAACTAAATTATTAACATTAATTGAATATTAAAAATATTTCTAAATGCTAAATATAAATATTTATTAAATAATTAAAATAAAATCATAGCCTCACAATATTCAAATGAAATAGATTCAAAAACTATCTTCTCAATCCAAATTACATGAATATGCTAAAATGTCATGCAATCATATTCATAAATAATTTTCACAAAAACTAATAATATCCATTTATGTCCCAATAATTAAGTAAACTCTAATCCTTAGCAACAACCAATGACCACTTATTTGAACCATTCATAGTGCATCACCTAAAAAGCAAATTCAATATATAAGTCCATAACTATTGAAAAGAATTTAACTTGTCAAATAAAGAAATTAGATATAACTGCATTAGGAAATTAATTTTATCATACAAATTTAAAATAGTAGTTATAGAATTTGAAAGTGAATTAATATATACCTCCATGATCACGAATATTATGAGCTTGTATAGACCCAATGACTATTAGTATTAGCAACCTAAATGAAAAAAAAAGTTATGTTAAAAATAATATAAAACAAAACATAAATAAGTATTTTCATTTTCATGAAGTATCAATTGTTTAGCCTTAAAGTTTGACCAAACAATACGTTAACTCATACTTAATAACCTATCATAGGAAATATAATAATAAAAACAAACCAACAATATGAAATCAACAAAATATAAAATTGCTTCCATATAACCAATCTTTAACAAAAAGGTCATTAAAAAAGAGAGTATATAAAGCAAACTAACATGTCAAAATAATAAAAACTTATACTAAAGTTTTACATGTCCATTAGATGATCCATTTGAAACCATTGCTCCTTCAGGCCTTAAACACATATTTGACGCTATCATGGCAATTTGAGTTTCTAATCTAACTTATATTTCTTTCATTGTTGACATTTGCTGTGCTTGAAGTTATTTAATAACTTTGATTTCCTCCTCCAATTGATGCACTCTCTCAACAACTGTTTTATCAACTCCATCTCCGAAATGATGAGAAGGTGTTGGACCCCATAACTCAGTAAGAGTAAGACTTAGCCCTAATCCACAAACTTGGCCATGGGTTTCAGCTCCCATAACTTATGAATATATGTTCCCTTCCCAAGCTCCATTACCCTGTGATTCTTCAATAGAATTTGATTGTTGACTTAGCATCTCAGTCATCCTCTCCTAAAATTATAGTAAGACATTCAGAGAAAAGTAGAAAACTTAAGACTAAATAAACATTAAAACCAAGAAGACTAAATTATTATAAAATAATAATGAACTTAAGACTAAATTCTTATCTTTTTTTTTATAATTATATTAAGTTGTTATTAATACAAGGGAAAACCAATTTGAGCAAAGAGCCCAAATTGATGAAAAATCCCATCCTAAAACTAATACATCAATTGAAGAGCCTAAATTGATGAAAAATCCCTTCTTAAAACTAATACATCAATTGACAAGGACAAGCCCCTCGCCCATAGCCAACAAACTCGAACCACAAAACCTGTGCTAAGACCTTCTTAAATAAAAGTAGCAATAACTATAAGATCAACAATATCCAGTCTTTGTGAACAGTATATAAAATAAAGAGAAGAAATAAAAGGAATTAAAAGATCCATGTACCAACTCTTTTCCTAAACCATGCAATGAAGACCCAATTGCTAAAAAATGACATTGTTCCACCTGTGAAGAGAAAATGAAGGTAGATCTAAAACGACATCGAAGCATCACACCCTTATTTTCATATCACCATCATTTATTATATTTTTTTTCACCCTAAACATCCCTTCACAACATCTAAAAAAACACTCATTAATAGCATGAGCCCCCCAGTCACCATGACTCATAATAGCCAAAACTAAATGTAGAAAATTAAAGTCACCTATGAAAAATTTA
>CAOJBK012557458.1:0-12698 GCA_948294925.1 Codiaeum variegatum | reverse complement strand
CAATCTTAAAATAGAGGACTAATTAATTGTGTAATTGATTGACTACACATCTTGTGGAAGAAATTTCCAAGCCATGATATTGGACCATCTTTTTTGAGACCTATGATCTTTGGCTACTATATATATATATATTAAATTTTTAAGTTTTCATATCATGTTTCCTATTGTTTATATTTGTATGTTCTTTCTAAATTTAATGAATGGTATGTTCATTTTATTTTCCCATATTGTTTTGATAATTGCTTTTTATCTCTTTATTTTTTATTCTATCAAAGAGAGAGAACACTTGAGAATTTCACTCACATACACACTTCAAATGGCCCTAATATATTTATAAGATCTTAAAATGACTTATTTTAGGGTGAGAAACACAAAAATTTGCTCAATTGAAGTTAAATTCATTAGTGTCTTTTTATGCTTGAAAGTGATAAAAGTTATATGCACATATTGAGATGGGTTAATTTAAATATTTTACATAAATTTATTATGTATTATGCTAATTTTATTTAAGTAAAGTTTGGAGACAAACTCCTTACTATTAAAATAAAAAATAACAAATAATAAAGAAAAAAGATAGACCGCTCCTAAGGGTTACAAAAACAACAGGAAAACTATCAAGAAGATCTAAACCGTAATGGCTTCTTTCTGATTCAAACTAGTCGAGTAGAAGTAATTGAAAAATTAAAATATTTTCTGTAATTATTCTTTTTTATGACCATAGTTCAAGGCACTTCCTCTCTGTTGGTATAATCCTGAATATGGTCATTAAAAGCATAGTCTGTTAAGGCATAATCAAGACCAACATTAAGAGGACCTATATCATTTGGTTCATTAAATAGTTTCATCCATGATTTATTTGTAGGATTGAAGCATGTCATAACATGCGAATTATGATCTGGAATGTAATCATCCCTAGAAGAACACTCTGAGGTGACTCCTTTTCCTTTGTCAATCTAGGAGTGCCCCACTGAACATTTATGCTCAAGTGGGGACCTAGATCTTTAGGCATGTTAGGCACATCATTTTCAGAAATAATATCATTAGGTTCCTCATTATTTTGCATGTGATTACCTTCAAATATAGCATCAAAAGCCTTATGGAACAATGGGTTGTTCCTTTCTAGGCGTTTATCGAGTGGATGGTTTTGAAGTAGTTTTTACCTTTTTAGTCAATTTTATGTTATTACTCAATCAAAATGAAAAAAGATAAATTGTTCACCTAAGTAGGGTTGCCATAACCTTGACTTTGACAATCAAATTAAAGGTATTAATATCTTCTATTAAGTGTTTTTAGACAGGTGAATAAGTTTCACAGGTTTTGGAATCCATTTGATGAAGATTTTGGCAAAGTTTCTATAACACCCCAAAATCATGCTCATAACCAATTTAGTCCAGCAGCCATATAAATACAAAGCATTATCCCCTAGTGCTCGTGGTTCGGAATTATGTCCATGAAAGATATCAAGGCCTATGCCCATAGACTGCATCCACAAGCCCTAAGAAGGGATGTGACGTATCAGGTAATTCCATGCTAATAGTGGCTTAACATGTGGACATGGATTCTCACAAAAAAGAAGAAGAAGAAGAAGAAGAAGAAGAAGAAGTTGCATGCGCAGGGTAGACCTAGGAACCACAAAGAAGCCCTGAAGTTAGTACTTGTGAAGTGCACTTACTCTTTAGAGTATGTTAGATAATCAATTACAAGATTACATTGATTTTTTTGTGAAAGATAGTTTGAGACATATGACTAATGGCTAGTTTGAAGGTTTTGGTCTATAAATACCCCTTTAAATGGACTTTATATATGAGAGAGTACTGTCACTAAGGCCAAACTATTGGTCATTGAAATCTTGACTGATTTTTTGTGAAATAGTTTTTAAGTTTTATTTATGCTCAAAGTGTGATATTAGATTATGGGATAGGTTGATCATCAATCCATTATAAAAGGTTGAGATAGCCTTGTAAATCTCAATGTTAAAAGTTTAAGAATGAGCATTTGAAAACAATTATATTTGTAGTAGTGTGAGGTTTTTAATGAATGAGCCTTTGTAAAATTTACCTAAGGTTTAGTAGAACCTCAATTTACAAATTGATAGTGGACATATCAGTAATCTTGTCTATCTTTTAACTAAGTATTCTATCCATCATTCATAAAATATTTCAAAGCACCAATTCAACCTCTTCTTGGTGTACATAAGGACAAACCTATCTAAAATCTAAAAAATGATAGCAAAAATTTCTTTTAAAGGTAAGTAGAAGTACTAGCAAATTTGACACCCTATCCAATTTAGATAGTAAGTACATATATATGAGGATCATGACTAGCAATTCTAATGGAAATAGAAGAATTTTTCATATTTTTTGAGTAAGTGTAAAAACTTCTCACTTCATTGTGATTTGTCAATATTTCATTGCAAAATAACGGTAGATAAAATTCAGTGCTATTTTATATATTTCTTGTAGTGGATACTTAAGTCAGTACTGAGTTGTGAAAGAAAATAAATGATTAATGAAAAATAGAATAAAGGAGAGGAGATAGGATATGATACGATACCGTAATATGAATATTTGAAACCTTTATAAAGTCTTGGATTACAAAAAATCATACAAGATGGATACTTCTTTATAGAGTCCTTCTTAGTTATAGAAATTCTATTTTAAGAAGTAGACTCCTATTTAGATTAATATTCCCTTCAAGAGATAAAATTCTATTTGAAGATTGTCTTTGATTTCCTTTATAGAAAAAGAATCTTTTAAAATAGTTTTGGGTCTTATAGAACTAATTTGGACTGTATTTTTTAATTATAGTGTTAATAATATCTGTATTTTTTTATAAGTTTTTTTTTTTTGAGAGGATACTAATGTAAACAAATTCCCATATGCATACGATATATGTACATATTTCTATAAAAAAAAGTAGAGTTGAGTTTGAAGTTGATAAATCCTTGAATATGATTAGTTGTAAAGCTTTTGATTTCTTTCATATCTATTGCACGAGTGGGTCTAAGTGGTTTATATAATAATGTAAACTTATGCAAAGTGGTGGAATGGAATGTCCCAAATAAAAAGAGTACAAGTGAGTCAAAGTTGATTAGATGTATAATATTTTATACAAATCTAAGTATTAATATATTAATTATAGCTTTAGATATCAAAATCACATTATTATATTATATATGCGCCACCATTTTATATTAATTTACTTTTAATATTAATTATAGTTTCACTTCCACCACCATTTTGCTTTGCCCCCACCACTCTCTTTGCCTTATCAAAACATAATCTTTATCATTATTTTTCTAATTAATCACTACTAAGTGCTAGCTTTGAGATGCCCAAAGACAAATGTCTCTATTCCCCAAAAGTGTAACTTGGTTTTTATATATATATAGTCGTTTATTCCCTCAGGTTCAAGTGGCTGACCATTATTGCTCACTTTATGTAATGACACGTGGGATTATTAAGAAATGAATGATCTCCTTTTTCATTTTTATGTAAAGGAACCAAGCTATATGCATAGAAGGAGAGTGGGCTTGATTTATGAATTCCCATAAATCTTGGATTACTACATTCTCATACTAATGAAGAATGGGCCACTTTTAAGTTCTCTTCCTCATTGAATTGGGGAGATGTTCTTGAATGGTCACCTAAGCCCTAGATAGAAAGTTAAGAAGTTTTACCAAGACTTAGAAAAAATTAACTAACGTTATAAATAAGGCAAAGTTCATAAAGGAATGATAATTTGATCAGATGTTTGATAAAAATGCAAACACATTTATTGTTAAACTTTTTGTCGACATCAGCCCAATTTGGGCTTCCCATGATAGTTTTAACCTCGTTTGGAGTCAATAGCCCATAATATTGGCCTCAAACCAAGTAAAGAGAGGGAATTCAAGAAGTCATGTCTAAGGTCCATCAACCTACTATCCTATGTTCAGGCTAAGGCCTTCAATAGGCCCAGGATCCATCAAGGGCCCATACTTTCTATCTCTAGTTGGAATCTCTGAGTCAACCTAGGCCCATCAGGAAAACCATCAAGATTAATCCCAAGTCGAGCAAGCAGGAGCTCATAGGTGAGCCTTTAGTTTTAGAAGCCCTAGTCCAAATGCCTTTAGGCAGGTGTTCCACCGTCTTAGGAATGCTATGAAAGGAAAGAGAAGAACATTAGAGAATCATCTTCAACCTCTGAATACACTCTATACAAAATTCTAATTTTTTAGCTCTGGTTGCAGTTGTTTCACCTGGAATGATAGTCTTAAGCCTATATCTCTGCCTTTGAGAGAAACAAATTAATGAGCCTACATACCACAACATCAACTGCATACCTTCAGTGATGGTTTTACCTACATCCAGAGAAGAAGCTCTTATCCTTCTCTGACAAGATCAACTGGCAGTAACTTCAGCTGATCGTTCAGCCAATCGACATCAGAGTTAGTAATTTTATCATTTTGTGTTTGTTTATATTTCTGTTCCCTATACTCATTTCTTTCATATTTAGTAAATACCAAAAATATGTAATATTTAGACTATTGATATAAATATAAAAGACAAAAAAAAAGAAGTTTGCTTTTTTAGAGTATTTTTATTCTGGCCTTGATTATAATAAATGAATTCTTAAAAATAATTAAAAGACTGATTTTCTCCTGACCAACCCGTGTGTATCTACTCAGAAGCGGGCACCTATATATGTTGTCAGAAGTTTAATCTTCATTTTGTACTTCTAGAACTTTGTTCTAATCTCAACTATTCATATTTTACAGATAATATAATAAAATTACTAATGGACAGATAAATGGATTTAAAGGCCAAAATTCTTCCCCATCCATTTTAAGATTTCCTCTAAGGATGTGACATCCTGCCAACAAACTCCAAAAACACCCTACTCCTTCAATTAAGGAGTAAGGGAAAGAAAAAGGGAGGGGTAAAGATACTACCCCTTCTTAAAGGACTATTCAATCGACTCCCCTTTATAAGAGGGTTGAAGGCCTTATTGCAAATTCTTCTACAGGACTAAGCACTTTCAAGATGCAAAAAATTGTGCCCAATAATATCGAACTCACTTCCGCAACTAACTTCACTTCTGTCATTATAATGAACTTCAATAAAGATGATAGTATTTTCAACCCTAAGATTTTCATAGATGTTGCAAGGGCGATCCAACTTCTTACAGACAAAAATAATATATAAGAATTTACAATACCAAACCACTAGGCAATAACATGTGGTATAACCCATCCTCCGCTCTAGTTTCCATATAATTTTGTTTGCAAAAACTTTATATGCTTAATTGTTTCATCTTGGAAACTTCACTTGTAAGAGATTACTAAGCTAAGAGAACAAAGCCTTGTAGGTCAAACTTTAGTTTCAAAAGAAGTAGGAGAAGAAAGGATCGTTTGAAAGACTATCTTAAGATGTAGAACTTGTAGAAGTAATAGATACAAATAAAGAAAAAAAAAAGACTATCTTAAGATGATTGATGCTCTTGTAGAAGTAATAGATACAAATAAAGAAAAAAAAAGACTATCTTAAGATGATTGATGCTCTAGAGTTGTAGGTGTAGAATCAATAAAAAGGGATGAAACTACTAAAAGGAGGAAAAGAAGGAAAAAATGAGCTAGAGAAGTAGAACCTAAATAATACAACCATGTCCATCACGTACTAAGAAAAGATTATGGTTATTTCTTAAGAGAAGTTCAACAAAAAAAAAATACATTACCTTAATAAGGGGGAGTAGAGGATGACACCCAAAATACTAATCCTTGCCCTTTTCTACTATTGACTTGTGAAACAAGGGAGACATTTCAATAGATTGATCCTTATGACATGAGCAAATTCATAACATTTTTAGGTCATGCATTTTGTTAGTAATTTTTCATTTCCATGTCTTTTTATTATGTTTTCAATGTTGTTTTCTATTTTACTTCTCTTTACATAATTTGTAAACTTTAGTGGATATGGTGGGGATAGGCTAGCTTTGATGTTGATTTTCACATTCTAGAGTCTTGAACAGAGCTGGAAAAAGGCTCGAGTGAAGTTTTTAAGTGAAGATTGAATGATGTACACAAAAAAAAGGATGAAAATATTGTACATTAAAGATATAGGGCACACAACCTATTTGAGTAACATACATGTGTTCTTTAGAGATATATGGCCATATGACCTCCAAAATGGTCATTTAGCTTATTAGAATAGTGTGTGGCTCATGTTTTATGAGTAGAATACTTTCATTTTTGTTTTTAATAATTATATAGCTGTAATTTTTATTTTACTTTTCCAATCAGGTTTAAAAATAGGAGTTGGGTTAGGATTAGGTTGGAATACTATATAAATTTCATGTTTCATTATTTAAAAACATTATTTTAGTACTAGAAACTTTTTAGGAATTCAAGAGTATGGAAATTCCACATTGGAAAGAGTTGGGAAGGAAAAGAAATATATAAGTGGGAAGGACCATAGACCTAATATCTAAAGATTTTGGGTTGGAATGTAGTGCCAATGCCATAAGCATTTTCCCTCTTTAAGGCCTTTTGAATGATCTCTCAAGTTACGTGAGCTCCCACATAACAACAATTGATATCAAAGTGGTGGAATCAGTAAGGACAGTGTGGAAGCAGTATTTAAATCACTTGTGATGCTTGCACATGGAAGAGCAATGTGACTCTTAGTGTTACTCTAGTTCGTGGAGTAAGGACTATTGACTATAATACTTGAATGCCTTGTACAAGGGAAGCCCAAGCTTAATGTTAATGTTCCCCTTTAAGGAGAAAATTATTAAAAGTTCAAGAGTGTGAGAATTCCACATTAGAAAAAGATTAGAATGAAGAGGGAAAGATCCATAAACATAATATCTTAAGATTTTGGGTTAAAGTGTGGTGATAAGTCTATGAATATGTTCCCTCTTCAAGAATCACTCAAAAGATCTCTCAAATTAACTAGACTCTTGTATCACAACAATTGCTATCAAAGCCATAAATACATCAAGGTCGATTATGGAGATGATAATTAAATCATGTGATGGTCCCTTCCACATAGAATAGCAAGGTGACTCTCAGTATGGCTCCAATTGGTGAAGTAAAAGCTCTTAACCGTAATACTAAAAAATTCCACTCAAGGAGATCCCAAATCCAATATCTTGAGTGAGAGATTGTTAAGAACTCAAGAGCATGAGAATCTCACATTAAAAAGAGATAGGAAGGAAGAGAAATATATAAGTAAGAAGGACCTATAAACCTAATGTCTTAAAATTTTGACTTGAATGTATTGTCAAGTTCATAATATATTCACTCTTTAAAATTCACTTGAAAGATCTCCTAGATTTCGTGACCTTTCATATTGTAACAAAACTTTATTCAACTTTGTGAAGACTTTTATTTTTCTTTTAATAAATCATTTCCAATTTTCTAATAGGAAGTCAAAAACGTAGTCAAATGAGTTAAAATTTTAATTAACAATGACATATTTACAAAATTCATTGTTAGATTAATTAATGTTGGTAAATGCTTAAAATCTTATTATTTGACTAATGAAGATCTTACCAATATTTGCACAAACAAATCTACTAAATCTCAAAGATTTTATTTTTAAAGGGTATATTGAATAAATTATATATATTTATAAGATTGTCCATTTGGTTCAATTTGGCATGCATTAATAAATTGACTCGCAAAAAGGTACTATGAGTGTGTGCTCCATATAAGTTTACAATTTAAATTCTAAGAAATTATTTCAGACAACTTATTGTGTTATGCCAATATTTAGGTTTCCACTTTCTACCAACGAGTATGATCATAAGTTGTAAAGTGAGTTTTATTGAAGGATAATTTTTTTTTTTAATTTTGATAATTTGCTTAATTTTAATGGAAATCGGGATTTTACCGTAGTTCTAATATAATTGCAATAATACATTATCAATTTTTGTTGAAGCCAATAGTACGTTATCAAATTAAGAACTAAACATAACAATTAACTATGAGTTTAGCAATATTAGAATCATCTAATAATTATAAAAATAAATAACTATTTAATTTTTGAAATTTATCATAATGAATTATTTTGTCCTTTTTTTACTATTATTAGAATTGATTGCTAATGATAAATTTTTAAAGTATCAAAATTTTAGGAATTAAATAATAAACTTAATATAAAATTAAGTGACTAATTTGTTGTGTAATTTATAATACAAAGACTAAATTATTATATAGATTGTTTAAATTTACTATTTATTTTATTAAAAAAATAGTTTTAAAATTACATTGGCGCATGCTTTTTATTATTATTATTTCATATAGAACTAATAGGAAAATCAACAAATTTTAGATGAAATGACTAATTAATTAAAAGAATAAAAATGAATTGTAATTTTAATATGATCTATTTAATTCGGTTCGATTTAGAGAATTGAAAAAAATTTTTATTTTTTATTTTTAATTCAATGGAGAGATTTAGAAACCAAATCGAACCGAAAAACTAAAATTTACATATATTATAGTCTGTCAAGATAATAATTGGATATCGAAAAATTACAAAAACATATATGGGTATATAATACTTCGAACTTCATACTTAATTAGTTAGTTCTAATCTTTTAGTCATGCATGAGCCTAAACATTATTATCCATTCTCACATGGTATCAGAGCAAAATCAATCCAAATACCCATCACCTCTTCAATCATAAATTCAACTGAAATTTATGGGATATTCCGAGTTCTTGCCCATAGTGGGTTTCTTCAAATATTTCACCCAATACTTAATCAAAATTATCTCTATCCAGTCGTCACTTGATAAAATTGCTGAGATAATAATCCAACATTGGAAAATTACAAAATCATACATGGATATATAATGCTTAGAATGTCATGCCTAATTGATTAGTTCTAACATTTTAAGCCTTGTTCTCTTCAACTTTAAAAAAATAAGTAATAAGTAAAAATCAATTTTAATCAGTAAAAAAAAAGTTTTAATAAGTAAAAATCAGTTTTAATCAGAAAAAATAAAGTCAGTAAAAATCAGTTTCAATTAACAAAAATAAGTAAAAAAAATAAGTTCAAAAAAGTCTTAAAAATCAATTATAATCAATAAAAATTAATTTTAATAAGTAAAAATAAGTTTAGTAAAAATCAGTTTTAATTAGTAAAAATCAGTTTTAATCAGTAAAAATAAATTTAGTTCAGTAAAAATCAGTTGAAAAGAATAGGGCCTTAGTCATCTAAACATTATTACCCATTCACAAATCCTAAACATTAATTAAATTCCTATTTTTTTTAGTTTTTAACTGAATTTTTAAAATTTTTTTATTCAATTTAGGAGAATTAATAAATTTGGTTTTTTTATTTTTTTTTGTTTTTGATTTGGGGTTTATTTCGGTTCGGTATAGTTTATGAAAATTTAAAAAATAATAATAAAATTTCAATATTTTTTTAATTCCATTTGGTTTATGAAAATTTTAAAAAAATAAAATATCCTATGTATGCTTTTTGCAACTAAATTTTAGTGATGGTCAAATCAACTTTATATCATTGATTTTCACTGTATTCACAAGGTATGAATTCATGAAATTTTTATTTTAATAACTCGTCTAGTTTTAAAATTCAAAGAGACAATAATTGGAAGAAAAAAAAATCTAACCAGCTCTTTTCTCTCAATTCTTTTTTTAACCATTTATTTTTCTTAAACAAGAATGAATGATTTTGGCCAATTTTAGTGTGAAATCACTATTTTACACTTTTTTTATTTATTTTTAAAATAAGTGGTTAATATATATAAATTTAAAATTTTATTTTACTTATTTTTGTGGTTTTTATTTAGCCGTTCTGCAATGTTTTCCGTCATTCTACAACATTTTATTTTCGTATTTGCAATTCAAACAAGCAGTACACATTTGATTCGACGGAAATAACAAATCATATTATGGTCGTATGTATGTTACAGAACTGAAATTATAAGTATTTTAATTACTATAATATTATCATATTTGTAGGCTTTAAGCCTTTTTTATATTTTTAATTTAGGTGTTGGATCATTCTTTATAATTTTTAGCGAATTTATATATGTATTTTCATCAATATATTGTTAAATTAAATAAATAAATTTAACTTTTATTTCAAAAAAATAATAACTCATTTAGTTTTTTTTTATAAAACTCGTTTAATTTTTTAAATAACTCAATATCCTGATTTTGTTTTAAGATTGGATACAAACATAATGTTGAGCAGCAGCCTAGGCTTAGGCCTAAGGTCTGTGAAAATGAGGGCTTTAAATTTTTAAAGATTAATTTTTTATTTGTAAAAAATATTTTTAAAAATTTAAATTTTTACTAATAAAAAATTTTTATATTAGGTAATTTTTTTATTTATTTTGTACTTTCATTTTTTTATTTTTCAATCCAAGAAGAATATGAAATATTTTCTTGCTTTTAAATTAGAAATTATACCAATTATTCTTAAACTGAATTATAATTATTATAATATTATCTATTAAAAAAAGATATCATTAATATTAATAAAATATTAGCTTTTTTTTAATTTAATTATGCATTATTTAATTTTTTCCTCTCATCACTTGTGATATATGAATATAAACTGCATTTATAATTTTTGAGCTTTTTCATATAATATTAAGATATTTAATTTATTTATTTTTATGTACTTAATATAGCCTACCACCCTTACTAATTTGTATTTTAATGTTGAATTTTTTTATTTTATCATTAATAATATTGAGATTTATTTTTTAAAAATAATAATAAGTTAAAATTAATTGACAATAATTTATTTATATTTAATAATTAATTATCAAAATATATTATAAGTTTATTGAATATATAGACTCAGGTGAATTTGGTTTTGAATTTTTTAGACTCAGGTGATATTTCATAATCCAATAATAAAAATTTTTAGACTCACTTAAAATTAAAATTTTCAATTCTTTATTATTTTAAATTTATTTGATAATTTTGACTTAAAAGTTTAAATTAAGTAAAAAATACATTAAAATGACAAGTTAAAACTATTAACTTAAAATTTATATTGAATGTAATAAGTGATCAGATTTTTAGATATTTTTATAATTTAAAATATAGATCACTTATATAATTAAGCACTTAAAATTCAGAACTTAATTTTACTTAAATTTCAGTTTTATCAAACACCATCTCAAACTCAAAATTTACTTTTGTCAATAATCTTAGTTCTGTCTGAATTTGAGTTCAGAATTTCTCAACTTTAACCCAAAAAATAAATGAAAATGCTTATTTGGTGATCACACTTTAAGTATTTTTCTTTGTCAAATCTCACCTCAAACTTACACGAGCTAATATTTGTGTGATATGATTTAATTTTTAGTTATTAAAAATTGAGCAAAATATATAAATGTGATTAAGAGGGGATCAGCAAAATTACTGTATTACTCTCCCTATAGTATTCTTAATTGTTAGTTTATTATAGTCATTTTAAAATTATAATAATTTATTAATTAAATAAAATAATATTAAATAAGAGGAGTTTAATTAGAATAAGGAAAGAAAAAGATAATTAATAATAATATTTTCTTATTATTAATAATATTTTTTATCAAAACATAATTAATAATAATAAACTAAAATATACCTTAGGATATAAAATATATATATAGTTTAGGATTAATATATAGCTTAGAAAAATATTTGTTGCTTATGTTTCAAAAAAAAATTCCATATATATAACCTTTTATACACACTATAATGTAGCCAAAAAGTATAAAAACCATATATAAAGATAATTATAGTATTAGTATTATTATTAATGGGATAAAATAAAATATTAAAAAACGTATATTTTAGTTTGTTTAAGACTATTAAAGAAAATGTACGTGAAGTTTTTATCACAAGTCTTAAAAAAAGGAAATTATGCCCATGATTTTGATATTATTTTTTATTAATTTATTAATAATTCTAACAAGATTAGAAATCATAATATAAATAGGAATTTAAAATTTAATAGTTATATACTATCTTTTTTTATTCAGATTCTATTAAATTTTCTCACTATAAATATACATATCGTGTTTTCATATTATTTTCACATATTTCTCTCTGTTATAAATTCGCTCATGAAAAAAATTTAGATTTTGATAACCAAACAATCGACTGAATGCAGGATTAAAGTTATGATTCTACGTGTGAATTATGTAGAAACACCCTGCAAAAAGAAAATATCGTTAAAAATTAATTTTAGTCGATACGAAATTTATTATTTTTTATTATATATATTATAATTATGATATATAATTTTAAATTGTATTATAATTACTTTTTATTGTATATTTGTAATAGTTTTCCAAGCAAAAAAATTACAGCTTTAATATGTAAAGATGCTATACAAAAATTCAACTTTGAGGGAAAATTGTACATGGTCAGTAACAGTTTAATGACATAACAAGCAAATATATAGGTACAATTTCTTATTATTTTTTATGTTTTATTCTTTTAAGCATATATATATTTATCAAACAACATTTAATTTAATATAAATTTTTAATCTTTGAATTATATGTTACTATTTAATTTATTTTAATTCAATAAAAATATGTCAACGTCAAATAAATAGATTATACAATAAGACATTTTGACAATGTGCATACACGTTCTTGAAAAAATTAGTAATCTAAAAATACACATATAACATAGTGACACCATATTCCATTTAACAAAACCATGATAATTT
>CAOJBK012557143.1:0-15306 GCA_948294925.1 Codiaeum variegatum | reverse complement strand
GTGAGCCATATCAGAATTCAGATTTTAAGATAATTGGTTTTAACTCTGAATTTTTTATACTTGGAAACCTATTTTACTATGGTTTTTCATGAGAGTCAATTTCATTTTGCTATTAATACAACAACAGAATCCTTCTAAACCAGTATATTTTCAGAAAGAAACTAGAGAAAAAGTGAAACCGTGAAAATGGGCAAGCTATTCTTTAACATCCGGCAATTTTCCTGGCGTGTATTATAACAAAACCAAGCTTTTGTGCTAATTAAAGTATGTCATCTCATGCAGGTTTTCAATTGTTTTGGGCGGCAGTTCTGCTTGCACTTCGAGGCTTTTCAGCTAGGAATGGCACCTGTTTACATGGCTTTCCTGAGATTTATGGGCAGTGAAGATGAGGCAAGACAATTTAGTTACAGTCTAGAAGTAGGCGGCAATGGAAGAAAGCTTATATGGCAAGGAGTTCCTAGAAGTATCCGTGATAGCCATAAAAAAGTTCGTGATAGCCAAGACGGACTAATAATACAGAGAAACATGGCACTTTTCTTTTCAGGGGGTGATCAACAGGAGCTGATGCTCAAAGTGGCGGGGCGCATATGGAAAGAGCACTGAGATATATAAAATGCAAGCTTCTTGAAGAATTTTACCCTCACAAAGTAAAGGGTGAGAATAAGTTTGTCCTGTGTAAATTTTTGTGGAGATCGCCCATGCAAAATTTTTGTGGGGCCTCCTATTAGCCTTCCCACAGAGTCACGAAGTTGCTTCTTCTAATTCATAATCATAGCTGACATCCAGATTGACTTTATAAACACCCTGTGAAGGAGGGTACCATTTGCTATTGCTAAAGTTATCAGGTTTCTTAATTCTATAGTATTATGTAATTGCAAAAGTTGCTCTGTTGATGACAAGCATTGGTTATGCCATCTCATTCTTGAATAACACATTGTTTCTCACAAATCATATATGCCAGAACTCCACAGCTTCTAAAACGGCTTCCAACCAGGATGTAATACAAGTAGTAAAACAAGAAAGCTGGCTGCCAAACCAGACAACCCTAGAGAAATTGCAGTAAAGGAACAAGTGTTCCATAGATTTAGGGGCATTATTACAAAAAAAAAAAAAAAAACACACGTATTGGATTCTATTTGATTTCTTTTAACTAAAATAACTCTAGTAGGGATCAGATTATTGTTGGCTTTTGAAAGAAGTAAAATCATCTTTTTAGGGGAAACTATTTTCTAGAATTTCACCAAAAAACGAGATAAAGTAGATAGGCCTCCTATCACTCCCATTTCTCATTTTAGCTTCCTTGTCACTTGGCAAATTGATAAGCCTTTTTTTTTACTATGACATCTCCTTTTCCATCATTAATCCACACCCATTTATCTAGAGAGCCTTATGAACCGATTGCTATTTTTGCCATAGCTTGTACTTCATGCTCATTTAGAACTTTCCTTAATTCAATTAAGTGAACATTTTACTTAATATAATGTACATTTTCTCTATGAACAAAATCATTTTTTTCTTTTTTCTTTGAATATGAATTATGATTTAACATAATTCTTTGTAATGAATATTTCACTATTTTGTAATGAATTACTTTTATTTTTAATGAATATAATTTCACATATCATTGTTTTTTTTATAAAATTTTTTTCAAGTAACTAGTAGTAATTTTTATTAATTGTTTGTAATGAATATTCTTTTTTAATAGTAAATTTATTTATTTCATGTAGTGAATTTGAAATAGTGAATATTTTCTTTTTTTCTTATTTTTCTCATTGTAATAGTGAATTTATAATGTATATTTTATTTTTTGATAATGAATCACTTTTATTTTTGGTGAATATAATTTTACATATTACTGTATTTTAAAAGAATTTTTTTCAAGTAGCTATCACGTAGAAAATTTGTAATATTGGATATTCTACTCTTTGGCAATGAATTACTTTTCATTTTTAGTGAATATAATTTCATATATTATTATTTTTTTAGTTCATTGAAATGATTATTCTATTTGTTAGTGATGAATTATTTATTATTAGTATTGAATATAATTTCAAATATTATTGTTTCTCATATAATATTTTTAAGTAGTTAATAGTAATTTTCATGAGTTTTTTTAATGAATATTTCAACTAATTAGAATAAAATTTTATTAAAAATTAAATAAGTAAATTAACGGTAAAAATGTAGATTAAAATATTTAAGTTTAGTGATTTTAATTAAAAAAAGAAAAATATTTAAAAAGAATAGAAAATATAAACACATATATAAAGATTAAAAAATAAACACCTTAAAAATTTTTGAATTAAAAATGTGTTGAGAAAATTGAAAGTACTAGTTAAGATAGTTAAATGAAAGACTACTTTATAAAAAAATTAACTGTGAGAATCAAAGAAGACAAAAGTGAAAATTTAGAAAAGTCAATTGTCAATTGATATGATAGTGAAAAGATGGGCAAAAGAAAGAATCTCAATGGTAGTGGGATTAGCATGAAAAACAAACGGCCATGATTATAGGAAGGGAAAAAAATGGTGCACATGCAGTAAAATATGAAAAGTGCAATAAACTCAATAGTGCGTGAGTTTTTTTTTTTTTTTAAGATCAGGTCCAAAAAGCTTGCTAGACTCGGGTCTAGCATATATGGGTTGTGCCTTCAGGATGTCTTTTCTAAGAACAACCATAGGGAGATTCAAGAACCATAGATTCATACAAAACCACGTATCTCTTCCATTACCTATGACTCTTCTAGTTTCAGCTTTTGATAAATCCCTTACTTGTAGTAAGCTTCTCCATCTCAAAGACATTCTTCATTTGCTTTTTTCCCTTAAGAAATTTGTACATGGAAAATAAATACTCTTTATAATATTTGCCCAAAGACAATCCTGCTGCTTGATTAACCTCCAAGCTTATTTTGATAGGTGAGCTTGGTTTATAAACTTGAAGCTTCTAAAACCCAGCTTGCCCTTCCCTTTTGATTTAGCAAGCATGTCCCATTTAGCCATCACACCACCCTTTTTCTCATCCTTCCATCCCCATTAGAATTTTGAACACAATTGGTGCATTTTTTGACAAACATTTTCCAAAACTTTAAAACAAGAAAATATATAATATGGAATAACAGCTAGTACAGACTTTATCATCACTTTTTGTCCACTTGTTGAAAGTAGTTTAACCTTCCAAGTATGAATCTTTTACCTGAACCTATCAAGTAGGAATGACGCAACCTCTGTTTTTTACCTCCTCCATCTCGATGGGAGACTCAGATACTTATGCCTTCCTGAAGCTTCAGGTATATTAATTAAGTTGATTATGACCTCTTTTCTATTTGAGGAAGTGTCCCTACTAAATAGATATGAGGACTTATCTTGATTTACCTTAAGCCTCATAGTCATTTCAAAGATTTTTTAATAGTTGAAATACATTAAACTCTTCTTCTTTCATGGCCTTACCCATCAAAAGGGCAAGGGATTAACTTCCTACTAACTTCTAACTACTACTGTTTAACCACTTGGGTCATTTACCCGAGCGTCACTTACTGACCTTCAATATGTTCTCTCTACCTCGAAATGGGTGTTATTAGCAAATAATAAATAACTAAGCATTGGTGCTCTTAGACTGATTTTAAGCCTTTAATTACTTCTTCTATAATAGCTTTCTCCACCAATACTAAAAATAAAATTAGATACCAATAAAAATAGGTAAGGGGATATTGGATCCTCTTGCCTTAGACCTCAAGAAGGTTTGAAACAGTTCCCCGACTCTCCATTGATAACAACTTGGTAGGATACCATATCAATGCATCATTCAATCCACTTCACAAATTTTGCTTATCAATTCCAATAAGAATGACCAATAGACAAAACCATAGGTTTTGTACACATCCACTTTTATCACCATGTGGCAAGACTTTTTCGAGCTAGCCTTGTACGAGTATTGCTTCACCTCCTGTGCAATTAAAATATTATCACAAATTGATCTATTAGAGATAAAAGCACTCTGATACATGTGAATAATATTATTAAGCTAGAGTTTAAGCCTAAGCACCAAAATTTTAGAAATAATGTTATATAAAAACTTTCATAAACTTATCGATTTGAAGTGACATACCTAAATGAGACATTGGATTTTAAGAATCAAGACAATGTGTGAGTGATTAATTCCCTAGGCATCTCACCACTATTGAAGAAGGCTTTCAATGCAACAATGATGTCATGACCTATGATATCCCATGCATTTTGATATAAATTCCTGTTAAAACCATCAGATCCTTTAGATTTAAGAGTGCCTAAGCTGAAGACTACCTTTTTCACCTCTTCCTTAGCGACATCCAAAGTGCGAGCTTCATTCATAACTTCTGAAACCATATGCCTTATACATTTCAAAAAAGCATCTTTTAGCTTCTGTTTCAGGTTCACTTTTACTATAGAAAAGATTCTTATAAAAGCTTTGAGTTTCTACCCTAGTACCCTCCTCTGAATCAATCTATCTCCTTTTAGAATTTTTAAGTTTTATGATTCTATTTCTAATATTGCGTTGGACAACTTGTGCACGAAAATAGTGGGAATTATCATCTCCTTCTATAATCCAGTTTATATGAGCCCGATGAGACTAATAATTCTCTTCCAATCTCTATAAACAATTAAGCTCATTAATCAAGATCTTCTCCCTCGAAGCTGGAGGATTATGCTTGCACTTTCTTCTATGACTATCTAATTTCTTTTTAAATTTCTGAATATGAATTTGACTATTTCCCACTGGAGTTTTATGCCATTTTTTTAAATTTGTTGCACACGCTGCAACTTGGACTTGATGTTTCCTAAATTCGAATTTCCTTCATCACTTCTCCATAAAGCTTCAACTACCTACCTCCACATTTGTATCTCAAGACACTTTTATTCAAATCTAAATAGTTTCTGTCTCTTTATCATCCTATGGTTGACATCCAAAATCACTAGATTGTGGTCGGATCCAATTAAACTTTCATGAATTATTGCGAAATTGCAACCTACATTTGGCATTACACAAAAATTTGTTGAGACTTTCAGCCATAAAAACTTCCCCTCCCTCTTATTCCACGTAAGCGGTGGACCATTTTCCTCCATATCAATGAGTAGTGAGTCACCAATCTAAGAATCAAACATTTCCAGAGTCGCTTCATCAACAAAAAAAATGCCATTATTTTTCCCAGTTAAACTTGATATAAATGAAGTCGACTCCACATAACCAATTCACCTCTTCCCTTGGGTTAAGCTGACCAAGTATGCCCAATATCTCTTATCTCTCTTCCTATTTTGGACTCCCATACAACCACGTACTAAACCACCATTCATTAAGACCACAACCCTGTACTTTGTATGAATTAGATTAGCTGAATATTCCACCACTTCAATATCAAAAGTAGAATCCCATAACAATAATAGCCCTCTAGATATACCCATTGGTGGCACATGAAATGCTGAAGGAAATCTCAATTCCTTCTTAATCTTCTCCATTTTTTAATTCTAATTTTTGGTTTCAATTAAGAAGAAAATTGAGGGGCGGCAAGAGTACAATAACTCCCTGAGATACCAAATTGTTAGGGGCTGCTCAATCCCCTGACAATTCCAACTTATAGCCTTTATGGGGACTTGGTGGATTTAGGCGAGCCACTGGTGCCGCCCAAGACCTCATCAGCGCATGATTGACTCTAAATATCATTTTTCACACCATTTGATACATCATCATTTGAACACTTGAAATTCAAGAACCATTATTAAGGGCTAATAACCTCGTTCATGTTTGGAGCCTTTTTCTTTCTAGCATTGTTTTTTCAATCTTGTCTTCGTTAACACATTAATTCTTCATCCTTAAACCTTCTCTCCATCCTTTTACCTACCAAAGCCATTAGCACTTATTACAGTCCTTGCATTTATGGAAGATACAAGGACAAAACTTGATATAAATTATCAGTTATAAAAAATATGTTTAGTATGAAGTGTCAAAACAATGTGTTATATTTTTTAGCCTCTAATTCCAGCAATATTATTAGTAGTTGGTAAACTAGTAACTTCAAAAGTGTAAGTTATCCTACTATGAAAATGGTAGTCCATAAGGTGTGGACTATCAAAGAAAATTTTGAAGTTAGAAGGGAAGATTCCATTGTGTATGTTTTTTTTAATTTAAGAATGAATAAGATATGTTAATAGTGTTGAAAGGTAGGTTGTGGAAGATGATATAACTAAATTATGGCACAAGAGACTTGGTCACATGAGCGAGAAAGGTATGACTAAGTTAGTGAAAAGGAATGCAATATGCATAATTGAAAGTGTGCAACTACAGAAGTGTGATGATTGTTTAGCAAGAAAGAAAAGAAAAGTTGCTTTCAAGAGTTCCATTCCTTTCAAGATGAAGAATGTACTAGATCTGATTCATTCATATTTGTGTGGGCTAATACAAAGTCACTTGGTGGTGCTCAATATTTTGTGACTTTCATTGATGATAATTCTAGAAAGACATGGGTGTATACTTTAAAAACAGAGGATCAAGTGTTTAATCTCTTTAAAGAATTCCATTCCTCAATTGAGAGATAGACTGAGAAGAAGCTGAAGTGTATCTGGACAGACAATGATGGAGAATACATTAGACCATTTGATGCTTATTGCAAGGAGCATGGTATTCACCATCAAACAACCCCTACAAAAACACCATTGTCGAATGTCCTAGTTGAAAGAATGAATAAAACATCCATAGAGAGAGTTGGATGTTTACTCTCACATGTAAAGTTGCCAAAGACATTTTGTGGTGGAGCTTTACTCACAGTTGTGCATATATTGATCTTTCATCATGTATTCCTTTGAAGCTAGATGTTTCAGAAAGAGTATGGTTAGGACAAGTTATTTCTTATGATCATCTTGGGTGTTTGGTTGCAAGGCTTAAATGCATATTCCAAAAGAAGAAATGTCCAAGCTTGATGCAAAAACATGACAATGTATCTTTATTAGCTACAATCAACATCAATTTGACTATAGATTTTATGATCTAGTTGAGAAGAAACTTGTCAGAAGCCATGATGGCATATTTATTGAAAATGAAACCATTGAAGATAATGCAAAAGCAAGGAAGTTCATTTATAATTTCAATGGTGAATCAATAGATCTAAAATTAATCCTTCCAATGTCAATGCCAAGACAAGTTGGAGATGAAAATCAGATTTATAAAGGTGATGCTCCTATAGAAGTTAGTTTTAAAGATGAGGAAGATGATGATGTTCATCATCCAACACCGACCCCAGAAGCCTCCCCAATTTCTCTAAGGAGAAGTGATAGAATTAAGCAACCTTGTATAAGGTATCCAATAAATGAGTATGTGTTACTCACAGTTGGAGGAGAGCTTAGGAGCTTTAGAGAAGATATGCCTGATGAGCACAAGAAAAATGGATGGAATCCATACAAGATGAAATGAAATCATTGCATAAGAATAATACTTTCAAATTGGAAAAGCTTCCAAAAGGGAAAAGAGACTTGAAAAACAAATGGGTATTCAGAATCAAGTGCAAAGAAATAACTCCAGGTTATGATACAAAGCAAGATTGGTTGTCAAAGGTTTCAACCAAAGAAAAGGAATAGACTTTGATGAGATTTTTTCACTAGTTGTAAAAATGACATCTATTCATACAATGTTAGGGTTAGCAGCAAGTCTCCTAGAGGTTAAGAAAATGGATGTAAAAATTGCTTTCCTACTTGTTGACTTAGAAGAAGAGATATACATAGAGCAACCCAAGGGTTTCAAGCAAAAAGGAAAAGATGAATATGTTTAGAGATTGAAGAAAAGCCTCTACAGCTTGAAGCAAACACCAAGATAATGGTACAAAAAGTTTGAGTCTATTATGGGGGATGCAAGGGTACAAAAGGACTATATCAGACCATTGTGTTTGTGTAGCAATTCTTTGATGGTGATTTGATCATTTTTTTCTCTATATGGATGACATACTAATTGTTGGCCAGAATGTTCCTCGAATTAGTAGCTTGAAAAAGTAGTTTAGCAAGTCTTTTGCTATGAAAGAATTAGGTCCAAAAAATTAAATTCTTGGCATGAAGATTATCAGAGATAGAAACATCAAGAAGTTATGGTTGTCACAAGAGAAGTACATTGAGAAAGTACTTAAGAGATTCAATATGGACAAAGCTAAAATGATTCTTGCACTCTTGCTAATAACTTTAAGCTAAGTTTTAAGTTGGACCCTTCCACATATAAAGAGAAGGAAGATATGGACAAGGTTTCATATGCTTCAGCAGTTGGAAATTTAATGTATTCCATAGTATTCTCATAACCAAATATTGCTCATGAAGTTGGAATAGTGAATAGACTTCTTTCAAATCCTAGAAAGGAACATTGGGCTACAGTAAAATAGATTCTCAAGTATCTTTGGATATTACCAAAACATGCTTATGTTTTAGAGATACAAAATTGGTGTTGAACTGGTACATGGACACAAATATGACTGGTGATGCGCACTTCAAAAAGTATACTTCTGCTTACCATATTACCTTTGTAGAGGGAGCTATGTCATGGCAATCAAAGTTATAAAAATGTGTTGCACTTTCTACTACTAAAGCATAATTTATTGTAATAAAATTATGTAAGGAGTTATTATGGATGAAAAAGTCCTTAAGCGAGCTTCGATTACAACAAAACAGATATTAATTATTATGTGATAGCTAGAGTGCTATATAACTTGGGAAGAATGCCTCCTTCCATTTAAGATCAAAGAATATCGACGTAAGATATCATTGGATTAGTGAACTATTGGACCAATTGCTATTATAGCTTGAGAAGATCTATACATAAGAAAATGGATCAGACATGTTAACAAAACTCCACCTAGGGAAAAGCTTGAGTTCTAATGTTCAACTGCAGGGATGGCGGAGCCCTCTATATAGGCAGGAAGGGGAGATTTATTAATGTAATTCCCTCCATATGTAAGGATCACCAAATAGGAAAAAAAACATGTGAATATTTAAGTGGTAGAGAACTCATCTATGTGACATTTTATAAACCACATATGGTTACTTGGTGAAGAGTTGATTTACATGGCCTTTTATTGACCATACGATTAATTAGTTGAGGCTTTTTTAGTGGCCTTGAGGTAGTCAAACGATGACCAAATCTTTGCCTATAAATAGGAATGAGATGGAGACCAAAGAAAGCTAAGAAAAAAGAGTTCATTTGAAGAGTGACATTGGAGTAAGAGAGAGTTGAATGTTTTGAAAAGCTTCCAAAAGGAGTGGATGAGAAAAATAGTGAAGAAAATTGAGTTTTTAAGTGCAACTATTTTTATTTTATCTCAAATTGTTGTATTGCATCTAGAATTTGTCTAGAGTCGTCTCTTTCTTTGTACCCATTACTTTTATTAGTGAAAGAAAAGATATTCAGAATTTGTCTCATTGATGTAACCTAAATAAAAAGGTGAATCATGTTAAATTTGTTATGTTATTAATCTTATTTCATTGATAGCTATTGTCAAGTATAGTTATTATCTTATATTATTCTATTAAATATTAATGTAAAATTCTGACTAAGGAAAGACTTGGTACTTAAGCGCATCTATTGGAAGCCACCTCTCCTTTCTAGGAATTTTCTTAGAACATATTTTTAGTACAATATTTCATACACTATTTATTTACATAATAGCAAGATAATTTATGTGTTTTTAATACCCACTGCCCGACAGAAACATCACGTTTAACTAAATCTAAAATGTCACATTTTAGTTTTTCTACCCTCACTTTTCACCATATAAAATGTTTTTATAGTTTCTAGTTTATATATGTGTGGTAAAAAGAGAGGGCGTGAGAACGTAAATGTGATAATCTAGATTTTATAAAAAGTGAGGGTGTGGATGTGAAAAATAAGGTGCACATATTATCAGTTGTTGGATTCGTAAGATTTAAGGCTCATATTTGTTCCTATAGTTAAGGTGGTATTTACATCATTCTCACCTTATATATATATGGGAAAAGTTTTCAAAAATAACATATAGTTTATACCTTTTGCGAATGCTCTTATAAATGTAGGGTAATGGAAATTTTTATTGTGGTTTGCTTTGTTAATGATTTTAAGGCAAAATGTTATTTCTTTAATGAGTTGATGACATAGTACGTGCCAACTAATCCTAGAGCAACATTTGAATTGAGTTGGTGATAATGGTAAATTATACCTACTTTTTACATCATTTCGTAACCATTATCTTAGTCCAATTGCATTTGATTTATTTGTTTAAGTGTGTTTTCAGCATATATTTGCTTAATTGTCGATTTAGAGCTAAACGGAGCAAAACATCAAGAAAGGGAGTAAGAACAGAGCCAAAACAAATGAAAAACCAAGTATCTGGAACCTCACGGGCAATGTTTATGCCAGTGAGGACTGGCCGTGACCCAGCAGCTAAAGTGTAATTTTTGTCCAGTGAGTAGCAAGTGGCTCACGGGCAATCTTCACGCCCGTGAGCATTGCTCGTGACCTTCGATTCTCCAACACTATAAAAGCCAGATTATTGCAGAAAAGAAGGAGAGTTGGATACTTTTGGGACTGTTTTGAGTTTTTTGAGTTTAAAACCTTAGAAAAGCCATTTTCTGAGGAAAACACATCAAGAGTGAAGATTCAAGAGAGATTACAACGTTAAGATCAAGTTTTAATAACTTTTTCTTAAAATTCAACAAAGATATTTAGGATTTTGGTAGAGATGTTGAGAGATCATATGGATTTCTTAGCACTTTTCTTCTTCTCTTTTATTTTATGTTGTGATATTTTGATAGTTATGAACTAAATTCATTTAATCTACCTATATTAGATGAGTATTTGATATTTTTATGGATTAATTAACTCTTTTTCTCAATGAATGTTTAGAGTTTTCTTCAAGTGTTGATTTTGATTAATATTATTACACTTTTCATCTTTAATGCATGCTTATTGATGACTATTGTTATCTATTCTTTGCTAGAGATAGAAAGTTAGGCTTTGAACACTCAAAATCAGTTAGGTTTGCTATGCTTCTTAGAGATAGAAGTATGGACTCCTAGGGTAATGTTTTATTTCACTTATTTTTATTGCTTTTCCCACTTGATTGGTTGTGAGAAAAAATTCCCAAGCTTTACTTAGGAATTAGGGTTTGTTTGGTTGAGAAAGGTTTAAATTTACTTTTTGTGTGGAAACTCACTTGTTGATTACTTCGGATTTTTATTATGTTGTTAGTTATCCATTCAATATAGTTAAATATGAGTTGAAGTTTAGGTAGACGTTTTCTCATCGAATCTTATTCTTGTCTTCAATTTCCAATAGCTTATTAATTAGTCAATTTAGTTTCAAGGTTTAATTTAGTTTTTTTTTATCATTATCCAAAACTATCATTTGTGAGTTAGACAATAATCTAGGTGATTGAGCTAGTGTTTGATTAACTGAACTGTCGAAACCTGTGGGATAACGATACCGATATTCACCGGTTATACTACTTTATATGACCCCATACATTTACGGGTATTACGGTGGAAACACATCAGTTGGTATGTTACATTTGCAAAAAAGGATAGTCTAGTCCCTATTTACAAAATAGTAGACACTTATTTAAAATTACTTTTGACTTTTTCAAATCAGTGGACATGTGTCATATTCTTTTTAGTCATAATGTGCCACATCAGCACTGGAGTTAACAACATTAAAAGGGAACTCCTTTTATGCTAATGGGATGAAACATAAGTTCTCTTTCGGAGAAAAAAAAATTCACAAGCCCCATTAAAAAGTGCTTCAGTAAAATTATATATATATATATATATATATATATATATATATAATAATAATAATAATAATAATAATAATAATAATAATAATAAAATCAATAAAATAAAATAAAATAAATGGTTAATTATTTAGGAAATTATAAACTTTTGACAAATTTGTGAAATTAGCATGAACTTTCAATTTTGACAAATCGGTATATGAACTTTTTGATTTTGGCAAAATAGATCACAGGAATGAATTGCGACGCCACATGTGCAACCATTGATGACATGGCAAAGAGAAGATGGATGTGCTATCAATTTTCTGCCACATCGGATGCCATGTCAGCGTCTCAATAATTTTTTTAATTAAATTAGAATTGAAAGTATTTAGTTTGAAATTTAAATTTGAAAAAAAAAAAGAAAAAAAAAATTCAAAATGATGCCATTTGATTAGAAAGAAATAAACAGATTAACACCTGCAGCCCTTTTTCGAATCTTTAACCACTTTTAAACCCTAACCTTTTTCTCTAAACTCCAAAAGGTGAAAAGGTGTAAAATCGATGTGGATCAGCAAATTTGAAGAGTAGATGACAAAAGGGTAAAGCTTTTGGGGTCCTTGCAAAGCACCTGGGACTGCCATTTCGTGGAATCTTTCATGGAGAACACTTAAGTCTATTTGTGGTCCCTTGAAGCAAGATAATGACAGCCATTATCGAATACAAAGAAGCTCACATTCCTAAGTAAGTAAAAACTAAAATATTCATTATCTGCTTCAATTGTATCAATGGTAGTAACTTCGTATCCCATTAAAAAGAAAAGGTTAGATTGAATATACTCTCACCACATAGGTAGTAACTTCATTGTTTATTAGTCATTACGGTTCAAGTTATTAGGTTTTGTACTTTTCAAACTAGGGTTTTGCATGTTTTTATTCAAACTGAAAAAACCCTAAAAATATGTGTTAATGATTTAATGTGTTTTTTTTTTTTAAAAAAATCAGGTATGGGGACAGAATTTAATTTAAAGTTACATATTGGGGAAAAGTTTCAGATGGTGAATTGTAAAATGCGGTATGTTGAAGGGGAGGAAGTGACATACCAAGGCTTAGACACAAATAATTTTATCCTATATGATTTAAAGTAGATAGCTGAATGTGAAGATATTACGAATCCGAAGAGGTTGTGTTACTTGGTGCCTGAATGTGATTTGTAGACTAGATTGAGGGACATAATTGGTGACAACCAAGTGAAGGAAATGCTAGAAGTTACATGGGAGGGATGGGCTGAATTTTTTATTGAGGGCAATGCAAGTAGTGTAGAGGTGTTTGGTCTTAATGAAGTTGTAGGGCTGTTTGTTGATGTGCAAGCGATAGAGGAGAAAAATGAGATATTTGTAGCTAATGGTAGTGTAAATGGCTCAGGAAATGATGGTGGTGAGGGTGAAGTTAATGGAGGCGGTGAGGGTGAAGTTAATCGAGATGGTGAGAATAATTCAAGTGATGAAGAAGATGAGGATTTTGATCTTGATTTTGTGCCTATGGGTGAATTAGAAACTGATGATGGATTGAGTACTATGAGGAAAAAATTATGGTAAAGGACTATAAGAAGAAGAAAGCTGTAGAAAATAAGAACCAACTTATTGTCCCACCTTCTAGAGTGTGTGCAGGTTCTTCAAGTCACTAAGATCCTGTTAATGATGGTGACTTTGTTTCAACTACAAAGGATCTAATTTTGAGGTGTCTACACATGATAGTTCAGAAGAAGATGGTGGAATAGAGGTTATAAGTAAACCAAAATGAAAGAAACAATGCTCATATGATCCTACTGCTGATCATACTTTTGATTTTGTTTTCAAGATGGGAATGAAATTTGATGATGCTATGCAGTGTAAGGAAAGAGTTCAGAAATATGCTATAACAAATGAAAGGTATATAAAGTTTGTGAGAAGCACAAAAAAGTGTGTGGAGGCAAGGTGTTTTAGTACAGAAACAAGGTGTCCTTGGAGGCTTTATGGAAGTATTGTCACATCTGAAAATACTTTCAAAATTAAGATATATGTTCCTGAACATAGTTGTTTTAAGGTCATGAAGAACACCCAAGCACATTCTGATTAGATTGCTAAAGAATATCTTAAAAAATTTAGATGAAATCCTAATTGGTAAGTTTAGGATATTATAGCTAAAGTGAAGGATAAACTGAAGGATGAAATACGAGCCACGCAGCTGAAGCAAGAAAAATGGAGAGACGGTTCCTAGGGAAGGATTCGAATTTCGATTTTCAAAAATTTTTCAAAAACTAAATTTTGCTAAAACTCTTTTAACAAAATTAGGTTAGACAATTTTTAAACTCTTTGAAACTTTGCCCTAACCTAGGGTTTGAGTAAAAAATTTTATCAAAACTCTTTTAACAAAATCATTAGAAATTTTCAAACACTTTGAAAATCATTTCTATGTCAAAACGTTTTTAACATAGAGGGTTTAGTCATTTATCAAACTCTTTAACAACTAAGGATATTTCACTAATTGTGTGCAAAACACAAGTTAAACAAAGAAAGTTTTTAAATAAAAATACCTCTCACCCTCCTGTTAAGCTCCTTAAATGTGAAGCCTCTAGCTTGAAATGTACCTAGCTTTTCCCAAAAGCTTGTTCTCTAATTCTCTTCAAGAAGCTTGAATCTTCTCTCTTTGGTTATCCAAATGTTTGATCCTTGCTCCTTTACTTGAGAACTTAAGACTTGAGGATTGGCTTTGGACTTGAATGCTTCTCCATACTACTTTCTCAAAGGTTAATTGAAGAAGAGTTTGTGCTTGAAGAACTCTTCTTCAAAACAAACTTTCTCTCTCAATTTAGTGTGAATTTAAAGTTTTCTCCCTCTAACTCTTAGAGCACTTCTCTTTCTAACTCTTGGAGAAGATGATAAAGGAAAAAGATGATGAATAGTGATTATTTCTAATCACTTACGCAAAAATATGATCCACACACTCCTTATATAGCCTATACCCTTTCTTTTCCCTTTCTTTAAATTAAGGAGGAAAAGGGGGAAGCTTATCTTGTTGACTTATTGACAATTTGACTAGTTAAATATTCAATAAGATTAAGGCTATAATTAGTTGGAATCGCCTTTAAACCTTAATTAACCACATCTAATGTGGATTAAGCTAACATCTCATGTTAAGCTTAATTATTTTATTTATTTGTCCACAACCGTTTCAATTAATCATACCCATTTGTATCTTATACAAACTTAGACATAATTGAAAATTTTCTTTTATTAATTAAACATCAAGGCATGCTAGCATCTTTGTAAATTTAATTACATGTTTAATTCAATCATCATTAATAATTAATTAAACTCTTTAATTAATCATTAATATGATTCATACAAGCTAATGGGAATTACTATATGGTATGTGACTTAATAGGTTCATGTTCTAATTTGCAATGGGATAAAGAAAACTCTTTTCTTCCCACTAAGTGTGTTAACCTAATTACACACTTAGTCCCATAAGTCGTGGTGACATCTAACATAATATGTCACGACTACCTAATTAGAAAATGAA
>CAOJBK012556566.1:0-14789 GCA_948294925.1 Codiaeum variegatum | reverse complement strand
ACATGCATATTCAAGTGCTGGTACTCCCTCTCCTCTTAACAGGTTTGTACAGCACAATGGTGACATATTTTGAGCGAAAGCGATGAGTGAAACCAAGTGCCACCACAGAACGTGGGGCCTCTCGGTTCTCAATGTAAAGATGGTTCAAAATTACATTTTGTGGTGCAGGAATAGTTTCAGAAGTGTCTGCGCTTGCTGGGTAGCTCAGCAGAGTTTGCTGCAGATGCGAAGGGACTAGAGGAGGATCCCGTGACTCATCTTCATACCCAAGGTAGACATTGTTGTAACTTGAATCAGGAGATTTTGGAGCTTCAAATCCTTCTACAGTCGTGTGTTCCTGCATGATAATTAAACCATAAACTGCTGGTAGTTTTCAACAAGGAAAAAAAAGGCCAGGTTGTTCCCACCTACATTATCATCACCATACTGGTTGCTCATGTTGAAAAGAGAAGAGCTGGCTAATCGCAAGGAATCATCAAGCCTGCACCACCAATGCACCTGGAGAAATATATACAAATATAAATATAAATATGTAATTGTAGCATCCTCCTCTGAGCTTTTTAAAATTTATTAAACACACAAAAACATAAACAGTTAAATTTAACAGTTCAAAAAGCAGGCGCACACAAACAATGCAAGGGTTTTAGAACTCTAATGTAATAGTTCATTCTTCAGTTTAACGTAGTCTTAGTTGATATGGAATTTGAAGACAAGCAAGAGCTAGCTCACTTTTAACAGCAAAACCTGAGGGCAAACTGGATAACTCGATATCTTTGAGATTTAAATCATCTGAAACCTGTGTCATGCAATATCGCCATAAATTTGCACTACAGCCTATTAGTCATTGAGAATTGTAAGCTCCTGATGCAGTGTCAGTTAGTACTATAAAGTCTCCATTATTAGGTTCCTTGTTCAAAGGAACTTGCCACATCTCATCAATAGCTGAAAAAAGTTCCAACTTCTACATTATACCCTTGAAGCATATTTAGTACACCATATGATTAGGAATAGGATTCCGTTCCGAGAATAGGATTCCTCATTTTGCTTTTGCTTTGGTACACACATAATCTAAAGTTTTTTTTTATTTGTTTTACATTTGCATAAAGTCAATGACTCCAATTTGTATTGATATATGTATTTTTAAGTATAACTATTGATCTTGTCAATGAGTTCTATTTAATTATTTAAAAGATGTAGTTGAATATAAATGTCTAAAGGTTTATGATCCTATTCCACTTGAATTCCTATTAATCTACCAAATAACTCCTGGTTATTACCTGAATGAGAGTCGGGTAGTTAATGGATATATCCCTAATCTTGGTTGTGCAGTTCTCATTCATTTGTATATATTTTGACTGATTCATTCAGGGTAATATAAAGAATGTATCGCTCAATGGTTAGAACAACTATAGAGAATGAATGGTTCAATGCCAACAAGTAGGGAAAGAGGCGACAGACAAAGGTCTAGCCTTCTCCAAAGAATTTAGCTTTCAGCCATCCTTATAAAACAGCCAACATAATCATTTATAAGTTAAGTGAATTTCTGTAATTTCCAGATCCTTTGGAATGCAAAATTAGATTTCCAACTTAATCATTTAATTTGAACTATCAGTCGTTATCTGGCTTTCGTTTAGAATTTAATAGTTCAAGTAGTACATTTTCATATTTACACGGGGATTAAAAGTTCAAATAACTATAGGTTTTTGATCCATGAGTCTTCATATGTATGCTTGTAGTGTTTCAATACTAAAGAATAGAATCAATTATTATAACAAAAAATTTCTAGTCTTAGTGAGGCACTTTTGATGGGAATGAGTCCTAATATATATACTCTTAATAAATAAGTCACACCATATTGATTTACATAAATCCTTTGCGAATTTCTGGAATCAATTCAGGCCCAAATTCTTTTTACCCTATTTTAATGAACCATAAAAAGAAAGTTAATACCACTTCAATTGGAATAGGACATCCAACATTACCACCATTAAAGAACGATATAAACAAAAGCATCAACCATGATTCTAAAACTCAAAGAGTATAAACAACAACATTAACCATGATTCTAAAACTCAAGGAACATTGAAACAAATGTCGCTCCAAAAATCAATCCATTAGGACATGTAAAAGTATCTCCTTAAGAGGGATAAGACACATTCTGTCATCTTTGTAGATTCTTTGGTATTCTTATTCAAAGGAAAAATGTGAGGTAACTGAGACACGGGATAACAATGAGCCATGGAACAATGTAGCTCAAGTTATCAATCCAAAAATTGATGGCAGATAATTCAATTCTATTATGTGGTGTCTGAAATATTGTACTTGTAATGTGCAAGAATATACTGAAACTATGTTGATTGCCATATTGTCTACGTTTATGCGACTTGAACTCAGGTAGCTACATCCAGTATGGGTACAATATCAGAAAGCAGGAATTCTCACCATCAAAAATCTAGGATACATGGACACTACTAAAAATGATATAAAATTTGGTTATGGACATGTGGAAACGTGAATAAGAATCCATACTTAGCTTTATGTCCATATCTAAGCCATTCTAACCCTCAAACTCAGCCAAAGACCCAATAGCAGAAAAAGCTTCAATAACAAACTAAAAGTAATGAAAATACAAATCTTCTGCCAAAGTACAAACTACATAGCATCAAAACAAAATGGAAATTGAGACAAAAAGTGAAGGAACCTGATTCAAAAGAAACTTCTGACAATATTCTTAGCTTCTTCGCTTTGAAAGCCACAAATCAAAGCTTCTGCAAAACAATGGCAAGTGCAATTTAAGAAATCAATGTAATTTCACAAATAATAAAATTAGAAAGTGCCTTGAATAAATTTTTTTAAAAAGAATGTACCTGGTTATCAATAGCTAATAAGTGTCTGCCAGCAACACCTGTGAAGGAATCACAACCATGAAGACATTGTCATCTATCAAGTAACTATTATACTGTAAATCAGAAAGTGTAAGAAAATTAAAGTAACCTGGAAAGTGAGGAGAAATAAGGGAGGTGGTTGACCAACAAAAAATGAGACAGATGAAAAGGTTAGCCTATTCATCAACCCACAAAACTACATCATTATTTTAGTTTATTTCTTCCCTTTTTTTAGCTTTAAAGGACTTGTACAGGAATTTTATAAGGGACATTATTTGGTTTAGAGGTCCAAGGGAAATAGAAACATAAAAGATCAAATCTATTTAAAATTTTGATAAAATTATAAATTTGGGGTCTCAACTTTTCTATTTCAACTAAATGGTGTCTCATTTTTTTTTTGTTTCAGATCAATGTCTTAACTATTTGAAAATATTCTATTTTGGTGCTCCCGACCGATTATACCCTCGCCGAAGTGCTTTGTCAGAATAATATGAGTCCAAAAGTGACGACAATACTTGTCACATCATAATTATATAATATTAAAAGTCTAAATTATCCTTTTTAACAAAAATAACTTTTAATTCCTAAAATGCCCACCACTTTTTTTTAACCACCTCTTCCCCCTCTCTTTCCAAATCCCACCGACTACCATTTCCAAACCACAAGCAAACTTAGTTTACAGGCCACACCAAATTACACAGGTGAACAACAAATAAAGGTGAGGTCTCATTCAAAAGATTTTAAAGTTAAGGGAGATTCTTGCGTGTTTGTTCACTTCATAGCAAGAAATTCAAATACTGAAATTTTCTATTTGCTAAAAACTAATTTCTTGTTTGCTTTTACTACCTAACACATTTGCAGCATTCACAGATTGTCGGTCTTACAATCCATGAATATGTAAATTAAAACATACCACTTGATCATTCATTAAAAAAAAAAAAAGAAAGAAAGAAAAATCTAAAATCAACAAATAATTATTATTGAAGCTCGTAGGTAAGAAAGGTTTTATTTCTGTTTCTAATATTATATAGCGGGTTAATTTCAGTGGTGTCTTTACGTTAAAAATGGCAAATGGAGTTTGGGGAAATAACATGATTGAATAATAATGTATTCTTTGATGACAATGTTGAAAGAAAAATTAATTGAATGAGTTTAGAGTAATTAAGTTAATTTTTCAGCTACTATCACTGAAATCAGTCCTATTTTTTTATGACCATGTTGAATGAAAAATTAATTGGATAACTAAAAATTAAGTTAATTTTTCAGTGTCCGCGAAATTAACCCATTATACAAACAAAGAAACGAATTAAAATTAAAACCCAAGCAATGACAACGAAAAATCTAATTGAAAATCATAAACTTCTGACCTTTGATTACAGGCTCTGAAAAACTATCACGACAATCACGATTCTGTCAATTGAAAGGAAAAGAAATTAAAGATCGAGAAAAAATAACAGAAGAAGACAAAATAATTCTATAGAAATGAAATTTTATTTTCAAATGACAAAGAAAATGAACTAAAATCGAGATAGGAACAAAGTCAAACACTTCTAACCTAAACTTTCATTGATCTTCAGACCGAGAAAATTAGAACTATGGTCACCATCACAGTAGCGTTGAAAGAACAAGAAGAATTCAAAAGAGGAGGATTGTGGAGAGATTGAAGGACTGGGCCGGCCCATTTGCTGAAAATCTGGTCAAAAGGCCTTTTGTGTTTTCACTAGGCTATTTATTATTTTTAGTGTAACTTTATCAAGAATCAGAACTAAATACATCAGAAATGAACGGAAGTGATACGGTTAACCATTTCCCGATGTCTGACATAAAATACGATGCCTGAGCGAGGACATCGGCAACACAATTCATGGACCTTTTGACAAAATGAAAAGAAACATATAGAATAGATGAACTAAGCATAGTATAATCTCTTATAACAATTTCGAGAAGTGAAAAGAGATGGTTTGATTGAAGAATAGTATTGATAAACAGCTGAGAATCAGATTCAATCAGCACCTTTGAATAGCTCTTCATTACCAGCCATTTCAAAATCTCTATGCACGTAATACTCTCAGCCTACAGAGCATCAGAAGAACCAAGAGTTGTGTCATTGATTGTTGCAACAAAATTCCTTGCAGAATTTCTCAAAATTCCTCCATATGCAATATATCCATGAGATGCTCGAGTTGCTGCATCAAATTTCATTTTGAAGAAACTTGGAGGTGGTACCATCCAAGCTAGAGTTGTTGGTTGTGGTCGTTGTTGCTGTGAAGAGGAATTTGCAGCACTCCATTTAGATAAGTAGATTGTTGTTTCATTAAATAATATAGTAGTTGGTGTCTCTTTTTGTCTCCAAACTATATCATTACGATGCTTCCATAAGAACCAGCTAAGAGAAGCTAAAAGTGCAGCATCAAGATTGCCATTTGCATTAAAAATACACATCCAAAACTCAACAATACTTGAACAAACCAACTGATATCCCCCAGAACAACAATACTCAAAATTTGTCTAGCATATGGACAAGACACAATCACATGAAAGATTGTCTCCAATTCCATGGAACAAATGGGGCACGAGAAACCAACTTTAACTTGTTTCTACAGTAAATTAGAATAGGTTAGTACACAATCTGTTTATATCATATTGAGCATACGATGACTCTACTAAAGATTACAAATCCTAAATATATTTTATATCATAATTACAAAACAAACTTTCTTTTTATTCCAATTCAACTCCTATCTTTATTCTACTATTACTCTTTTTTTTTTTGAAGACCTACGTTTTCTTTTTTGTTTTTTTTTTAATTTACTTCTTTGTTACGACAACATAGAATATATTAAAAATGTGCATATTACCATAAAAAATAATATGCAATTAATTAGATATCAAAATAGCGAATTAGAACGTGATATATCCAAATAAAATAAATTTTATATATTAAATTTCAATTAATTTATCTTATGCAAATAAATTAATAATTATCATCACTAAAATATATTAATAATTTAATTTTAAGATGGAAAAATATACACTATTAACGGGATTATAACTCGTACAAATTATTATACAAATTAATAAAGCTTATTTATAAAAAAAATATAAATTTTAATTTTAATTGTGTTTCTTGTTTGAATTTTTAATTTTGACAAATCATATCATATTCATTTTAATTTTTGACAACTTAAATTAATAATTCAGAATTCAATTTCCGGTGGTGATGTGGCAATGCTGCATTTAATATAATAATATTTTTTAAGCCACCTAAGCAGCCACATAATTTACTCAATTTAAGGAAAAAAATCAAAATAAAATAAAAATTTTCTAATTTTCTAATAATTCTGATTAAAAAAAATTCTAATAATTAAAACTAAAAAGTAATAAAAATATTAATTTTTCAGAAAAAAAAAAATGTAATCTCCATCTTCAACCACTCCTTCAATATCTGGACGCCTCCTACAGCCACCATGGTTGCCGGCGATCCGAGCAGTTCAGAACTACCATCTTAAACCCAACTTCTTCCACCTCAACCCGATTCCAAATTGCGACCCTGTGGCGACCTTCAACCCCATCTCCGAAAACAAATCCGACTCCTTCAACCTCTCGATCCCAGCCCCATCAACCGACCCGATTTTCTAACAAAAATCAGTTCTCAGTCATTTCAACAATGACCGGATTTTCCTTCAAAAATCTCAATCAACAACAAAGCTAGGACACTATAAAATGGAAAGAGAACATTGAAAGGATTTACCTAGCTTATCCATTTTTACTCGCCGGAACTGTAGCTTTCCAGAACGTGGTGGAGCTCAGGGTTCGACGGTGGCTGGAGACTGGAACGGCATCAGAGACTAGGTCGTTCACTGGATTCTGAAAGTCGAGAGAATTGGTGGCTGTAGATGGCGGAGTCTATTGAGGTAGAGTCTGGGTTCAGTGGCCGTAGATGGACAGCGGCGAGATTATGGCCGTAGATGGTCTGCGACGGGTTAATGGAGGAACGGTGGTTTCTGATTTTGTCTTTGGAAAGAGATGGTTGATAATGGAGATCTGTTTGGTGACGAGCTTGTTGGAGTTGACGGTTTGAGGTTGTTGTGACTGAAGGAGGTAATGGCGTTTGTGATTCAAGGTGGAAGAAAAAGAAGATGAGGAAGAGCCGGTGATTAGGTGTTTCAAAAACAAAATATTTTATTTTATTTTAAAATTTCTTTTTCTCTTAAATAATTATTTTTAAGTTTTTTTTTTCAAAAACATACGTGTTACACTACATGAAAAAAATATATATTTTATTAATTTCAGTGAATTCACATCAGCGACTATCACCGAATTCTGATTTTATTATTTAATTTATCAAAATTAAAAATTTTATAAATTAAATTATTAAAATTAAAAGTTTATAATATAAAAATAATTAAATTTAAGATTTATAATTTTTCTTAAATAACCCAATTAATAAATATATTATTATAAGATTATAATTGCTTTACTCTTATTTAATTGTATTTAAAAAATATAACAATTTTTTTATTAACTTTATATAACTTAATTGTTACATAATAACAATTTTTATTAAATTTAGTTAGTTCTTAAATTTTTTTTCTTCAACTCGGGTTTTTTTTTTACTTAAAGCAATTTGTTCCTACCTTTTTTTTCTAGTTTTTTTTTCCCTTTTATTATCCCAAGTATGAACATCAAGATGGGGTGAATTAGTATATTGAAAAGTTTTAACACTTAAAACAAATTTTAAGCAAATTGAAAGCTTTGAAATCCCTTTTCAAATAAGCAATATGTATGTGAAAACAAATAAGTTTCAATCACCAATTCACAATAAAAACAGAGCAATAAGTAAATAAATAAAGGAGAGATAGGGAAGAAGTTGATCAATCAATTTTATAGTGGTTCGAAGTCATGTCCACTCTCTTAATTAATCCGATTGAGGTTCCACTATATCATCGAAGCTTCACCGCTTCAAGTTCTTCGAAATTTCACCATCTTTTACAATCGAAGTAAACGACTCCAAGTTCTAATTATTACAAGAGATTTTACAAGTTAAAAGACTTAATTACAACTTGATACGTTGAAAGATTTACAATAAGAACCTAGCCAAATAGTTTATTAAACCAAAAGCATACAATGAAGATTAAGGGTTTACGAAACAAAGAAGAATTGAGCTTTAAACACAAGAAATACAAGAACAAAATGCTTAGAGAATGAATGGAATAGTTCTTGGTTCTTTCTTGATATGTTTTTTATGACCCTTTATATATGTATGCCTTTTAAGAGCCAAAAATTGTTTCCCAACATTCAAATAGTACGTATGATGTCATTTTTAACGTCTCTGTCCGAGGTGGATATGGGCGTAAGTGCCTTGGGGATACAGGCATATCCATTAAGTAGATTTGAATTAAAGTAGCACTTGGAATGGATATGGGCGTATCCAAAATCCTAGATTTCTCAATCCTCTCTAGATTGGCATACGGGCATATCCAAAAATTGGATACGGTCGGATCCAAAAGAGGATACGAGAGTATCCAGGTTTGGATATGGTCATATCTAACCTATTATGCACTAAATGAACAAACTTTGTTTTCAATGTTAAATTAAGTCCAAACCAAGTATAAGGCACATATTCCAATATCAGAAACTATAACCTAAATATATGAATATATAAAGCTCAATCAAATTTCATTTTGACAAACACATATCGATAAATTAAAAAATATACTAACGGCTCTGGAATCATCAAAATATAGAGGACAACAATGTCTCCCTTTTTTATTATGACAAAACCTTAGCTAGTTTCAAGCAAAAAACAAATATATGCTATAAAACTAAACAAAGATGTTTGCCAAAATTTTGTGCAAAAAATTTGGCATTACTCCCTCTATCAGTATGCCAATCTTTTTGTTGAAAATTTTGCATTAAAAATAATTCTTCAAAGTAATAATGTACAACATTTAAACTTTTCAACATTCAAAGTTCAATAATAATAACCAATTTAAACAAGCAAAAGCTTGTGTACATCAAAGCATCAAATATGCACAAATCAACTATCAATGGCTCAAAAGAGTTCGAGTTGGTACCTAAAAGCAATATCAAGTGATATCAAATAAGCTTGAAACCTTAAACTTTCTCCCTCTTTTTGTCATTAAGCAAAAAGGTGAGAAACCAAAACAAGAAAATTAAACTAGAATAGCATCCATAAGGAAGCACAATTAGAACATTATATATATCATCAAAATATCCAAAAGATTAACAATCCATCACACAATGAAAATAAGGCTTGAAAAAGCCAATGTACCACAAAACATAAATGTAAACATAATAACCCAATGTGCCAAAAAAGAGAAAAACAAACGAAGAAAAAAAAACAGATAAAGATTTGAAAACACTTAGAAAAATAGGTCAAGCTATTGGTGGTGGAGGTTGGAAATTCTGGATGAAAGTGCTCATTATATCATGGAGGTCATCTTGCTTCTTTGCCATAGTCCCCATGTGTTCCTCTAAAGTGTTGAAACGCCCATCTACATGAAGACTCAAGTTGTTGATAGCCTGAGTGTTGTTATCGATCATGCCCAACACATTGTCTTGGAACCACGATGCATCCTCTCCATCATTACTATCATCCTGCTCAGCTTCAATGTTGCCTCCCTCGATAGCTCTCATTTCGATCTCCTCGTCATCACGAGAATCTTTGTCTTCTCCTCCTTGTGCTACTTCCAAGGCACATCTAGCAATCTCATATGTTGTAAGAGGGGCGAAATTCGATACAAGAACATAATTGTGCCACACATCCAACCGAACCAAACTAATATTTCTCCATGTCTCTAAGTTCAACTGGTCGATTTTCTTTCTCAAAATGCGGAATTGCTCACAATATTGAGCATTAAAAGCACCCACCTTAGTAACAATAATAGTAACTATCCAACCCATGTTATTTTTCTAGAAATCCTAGTGAGAAAGTGCCTCCAAGAACCTATCAAGAACCTAACCCCATTAATTTTTATTTTGTTCATTAAACATTCAAGTATAAAGATTTATATCTTAGAAATCTTACTATAGTTCTTTTTGGTGAGCAAGGCAGACACATTAATCTTATGCGCCATTCTATAATGTACACTCGTAATCTCCAACACCTTGACATGAAGCTTAACTGGAAGTTCTAAACCATTAGTCAAGCTCCTCCAAGCTTTTTTACTAATCCAACCATAGGGAATTCCTATCACACCTTCATCACCATAAATACCAAGATATCTACCCAATTCCCTAGTCGATTTATGGTGCTCATTGCCTTTAAGTTTGTATCTAAACCCAATGTTCGGATCATTTTCATTCTCATTGAATCTCAAAGTAGCAAAGAACTCCAAGGTTAGATTTTGATAAACCTCTGTAGAGGCAGTTGCACATCGCCAAGAGGGAAAGAGAGGTCATAGGAATATCCTAAGGTAATCCTCAACACCAAGATTAGTCAAGCTAGTTAAGTCTAAAGGGATACTAGTAATGGGTACCCCCTTTCTCATAAGCTTATCACACTTCTCACTAGCTTCAACCGTATCGAAAACTAAACTGAGATTATTAGGTTTAAGGCTTACTCGAGGATTAGTAGTAGGAGCATCACTTTGAGCCCTTGAGTGCCTTGTACACGCTCCTCTTGACGTACCAGCCTCATTGGGGTCTACTCTACCCCTCTTAGCAACACTTGACTCGCCTCTTGTTCTTGGCATAGTGATTAAATGAGCAAGTTTTGAGAAGAAATCCAATTTGGGGAAACTGAAGAAATTAGGGTATAGTATGGTAAATAAGAGTGAAAATTATGATTTTGATGTTGAAATTTTGAATTGAACTTACAAAAACCACTTAAAAATGCTGAAAGTATGAATTTGTTGGAAGAGAAATGCAAGTCAACTTTGAAGAAAGTGTTTAGGGTTCTAAAACATTAAAAAAATGTGACAGAATGCCTTTTATACTGCCAGTATCACGATTTGGATAGATCGTATGGAGGGTTTTGGATACGGTCGTATCCCAGTACTGAATCAAAATGAAAATTTTGACATTTGGATACGGTCGTATAGATAGGTGAGGATACGGTGGTATCCAAGCCAGATTTTCTAAAAATTGAAATTTTGAGATTTTTCAAACATGATTCATGGCACACATAGTATGTTTACACTGAAACTTAATTGTGGCATATAAATTAATATATAAATGATCTTAAATTGAATTGATTCATCAAATTGAATCAAATCCCATTTTAAGTTCATTTAGGACGCACATAACTATCATACAACACATATAAAACACAACATTTCAGCTAATTGATGCACATTTATCAAAATATGATCATTTAAACTTACTAAACAAGAGGTTTAAGGTTAGATTATACCTGAGAGGCATCAACCATGCCTAGTTCCCTCCGAATGTAATAAAATGCTTCATTGTCGAACGGTTTGGTGAAGATATCCGCAAGTTGGCATTTGGTATCAACAAACTCCAATGTAATATGACCTTTTGATGCATTATCTCTAAGGAAATGATGTTTAATGTATATATGTTTTATCCTAGAATGATGAATGGGATTTTTGGATAGATTTATAGCACTTGAATTATCACATTTAATAGGAATGCAACACAATGTCATGCCAAAATCCTCAAGTTTCATTTTCATCCAAAGAAGTTGAGTGCAATAACTCACGGCTGCTACATACTCTACTTTCGTGGTTGATAATGCAACTGAATTTTGCTTTTTAGAAAATCATGAAACTAACATGCCTCCTAAAAATTGACATGTGCCACTAGTGCTCTTCCTATCGGGCCTACATCTACCAAAGTCCACATCTGAATAGCCAATCAAATCAAAAGTATGGACACCAAGAGGGAGGGGGGAAGGGGGGTGAATTGGTGTCTTGAAAAGTTTTTTTCACATAAAACAATTTTTAAGCAAATTGAAAGCTTTGAAACCCTTTTTCAAATAAGCAATGTTTATATGAAAACAAATAAGTTTCAATCACCAATTCACAATAAAAATATAGCAATAAGTAAATAAATAAAAGGAGAGATAAGGAAGAAGTTGCTCAATCAATTTTATAGTGGTTCGAAGTCATGTCCACTCTCTCAATCAATTCGATTGAGGTTCCACTAGACTAGCGAAGCTTCATCGCTTCTAGTTCTTCGAGATTTTGCCCTCTTTTACAATCGGAGTAAACAACTCCAAGTTCAAATTATTACAAGAGATTTTACAAGTCAAAAGACTTGATTACAACTTGCTAGGTTGAAAGATTTACAATAAGAGCCTAGACAAATAGTTTCTTAAACCAAAAGAATATAATGAAGATTAATGGTTTACGAAACAAAGAAGAATTGAGCTTTAAACACAAGAAATACAAGAACAAAATGCATAGAGAATGAATGGAATAGTTCTTGGTTCTTCCTTGATATGTTTCTAATGTCCCTTTATATATGTATGCCTTCTAGGAGCCAAAAATTGCTTCCCAACATTCAAATAGTACGTATGATGTCATTTTTAACGTCTCTATTAGAGGTGGATACGAGCGTATGAGCCTTAGGGATACGGGCGTATTTGTTAGGTAGATTTGAATTAAAGTAGTCATTGGAATGGATACGGGCATATCCTACTCTGTGCATACGGGCGTATCCAAAACCCTAGATTTCCTAATCCTCTCTTGACTGGCATACAGGTGTATCTAGAAACTGGATACAGTCATATCCAAAAGAGGATACGGGAGTATCCAGGTTTCGATTTGGTCGCATCCAACATGTTCTTCACTAAATGAACAAACTTTATTTTCAATGTTAAATTAAGCCCAAACCAAGTATAATGTGTTAGCAGTGTATGCCATAGAGTTTACACTCAACATGTGAATGTAAATGAAAACCTAACTAGCTTTAGTAAATATGTTCTTTAAGTGAAACAATTCCTTATATCGAACGTATATATGTTTCTTAAGTATTCTATAGGGAATTTATTCTTAAAGAGTTTGAGAATATGAGTGACAGATTGCCCTTTTAACAGATGCTTTAAAGGTTGTTCATGGTCATAGTATTATTGGTAGGGATGTCATTAATTAGGAAGACCATAACCTTTTTTGTCATCCATGATAAGTATGAGATACTTATTGGTATGGAGGTAGTGAGTCTCATGCTACAGACATTTGATGTCGTGACAACATGAGCACACTCATGAGATGAGTAAGTTGAACAGTGACGTTAGATGATGGATACATGGATTGTTATCTACTAGTCAATATCGCATCATCTAGATCATGATTGTGCATATAATCCTTAGACTTGAGGTTACATGTTATCTGGTATATTAGTGGCTCTGGTTTGTTCCTACTTACATACCGATGCTAGTCATGTATTGGTATATGGCATGTGCTGGCCATAATCAGTGGTATGTTGCGATAAGTGTTTAACCAAGAAAGGATTCATTAACTTGGGTAACCAAGGAAGGAATCCTATGACTTTCGGTTGTTCTTAATATGCAAATCCCTATCCAGGGTGGATAAGGTTCACTAGAAAGAGTTTCTAGTAGAAACCGGTTTATCGAGAACTCACACCGGATAGAAGTCATATGATCTAGCACATAGGGTTTGACTTCTTCCATACCCTAGCTAAGATCGAGAATCCATAATGAAGGGATTTGAGTGCACAGTAATTATGATCAAGAGGTCCATGCTTATGTCAAGGATATGATCACCGACATTCATTTCTAATCGGGTAGTCGCGATATGTTATGCTAGACGTCGCACACGACTTATGGGACTAAGTGTGGAATTAGGTTCACACACTTGGTGAGAAGAAAAGAGTTTTCTTTATCCCATTGCTAATTAGAACATGAACCTAGTAAGTCACATACCAAATGGTAATTTCCATTAGCTTGTATGTATCATATTAATGAATAATTAAAGAATTTAATTAATTATTAATGATGATATAATTGAACATGTAATTAAATTTACAGGATGCTAGCATTTCTGGATGTTTAATTCACAAAAAGGAAAATTTTAATTATGTCTTAGTTTGTATGAGATACAAATGGGAATGACTAATTGAAATGGTTTTGGACAAACAAATAAAATAATTAAGCTTAACATGAAATGTTAGCTTAATCCATATGAGATGTGGTTAATTAAGGTTTAAAGATGATTCCTACTAATTATGATTTTAATCTTGTTGATTAATTGACTAACCATAGTTAATAAGTCAACAAGACACAATCCCATTTTTTTCCTCCTTAATTTAAGGAAAAGGAAGAAAGTGGGTGTGGGCTATAAAAGGGGAAAGGCTTCATCTTTTTGCCTAAGACTCTTACACTCAATCAAATGGAAGATGATGGAATAACTATTCATCATCTTCTTCAATAAGCTAGAGAGAGAAGCTCTCTAAGAGTTAGAGAGAAAAAGCTTTAAATTCACACAAAATTGAGAGAGTAAGTTTGTTTTGAAGAACAATTTTTCAAATACAAACTCATCTTCAATTAGCCTTTGGCAAAGGAGTGTGGAGTAGCTTTCAAAGTCCAAAGCCATCCTCAAGTCTCAAATTCTCAAGTAAAGGAGCAAGAATCAAACATTCGGGTAATCAATGAGAGAAGATTCAAGCTTTTTGAAGAGAATTGGAGAACAAGCTTTTGGAAAAAGCTAGATATGTCTCAAGCTAGAGGTTTCGCACTTGAGGAGCTTAATAAAGGAGAGCGAGAGGTATTCTTGCTTTTAACCTTTTTTTGTTCAACTTGTGTTTTACAAACAATTGGTGAGATTATCCATGGTTGAAGTTATGGATCCTTTCATAGATTTAGGCATTTGTCAAAGAGTTTGATAAATGACTAAACCATTTATGTTAAAAGAGTTTTGACATAGAATTTTATTTCAAAGTGTTTGAAATTTCAAATGA
>CAOJBK012555671.1:0-14031 GCA_948294925.1 Codiaeum variegatum | reverse complement strand
GATGGAGGGAAAGAGGTATTTTTACTTTAAACCTTTTCTTTGTTCAACTTGTGTTTTGTACATAAATTGGTTATAATATCCTTAGTTGAAGTTATGGGTCCAAACCTTGGTTTAGACATTTATCAAAGAGTTTGATAAATGACTAAACCATCTATGTTAAAAGAGTTTTAACATAGAACTTGATTTTCAAAGAGTTTGAAAATTCAAAGTGTTTTGTTAAAAGTGTTGCGACAAAATGTTTAAGTTATCAAACCTTAGGTTATGACAATGTTTCAAAGTGTTTGAATAATTACCTAACCTAATTTCGTTAAAAGTCTTTTAACAAAGTTATGTTTTTGAAAATGTTTTGAAAATCAGAATTCAAATCCATTCGCGATTTGATTTCTCCTTTTCGCTTCCGTTGTGTGACTCCATAACATTTTCTTCAATAACATGTGAAGCACATTATCGAAAAAACTAGTATCTTATAAGGATATAATGCCAATTTATGAATTTTATAAATAAATATAATAAATTAAAAATATAAAATTAGATATTATGTTATTTATTATAAAAACATAATGTTTAAAAGGGATAATTTCATAAAAATCATGAACTTTCAACAAAATTATAAAATTATCATAAATTTTCAATTTTGTCATAAAAACATATGAACTTTTAATTTTTATGGTTGTCACGTTGTTGAAGGCAGTTTGCAGAGCTTTGAAGGAGAAAAAATTGATGTTTACTTCTAGTCTTCAAAACTCGATAGAAAACTATGAAGGTTTCATCGGCAGGTATGGGAGATCACTGAAGCTTGTATAGAAAACTATGAAGGTTTCACCGGCAGGTATAGAAAACTACCAATTAGAACGATCCAAGCAGTGGACAATCGATGGTATATTGGATAAAGAGAAAGTTTATGGTTTGATGATGGGGCTTGAATTTTGAAGAAGGGATCTGGTCAGGTCATGTGGTGAAGAAGTGGCGTTGGCTCATTTAAAGAAGAAGAAGGAGGTGATATGGAGGTCTGCCAAGAATCTTTTCTGCGATGGTTATGGAAGGGCTCACGACTAAGCTTTCTCTTGTGATGGGAATAGAAAAGTCAAAGTTTTTTGGTTTTGAGGATTGGCATGGTGGTGGTGATGGTTCTATGAAGTCGCTGGAGATGGGGAAGGGGACAGTGATAGGACGAAGAGGGAGCAAATAGTGGTCGTGATTTTGAAGGTTTGTTGGTTGAGAAAGACAAAACTAAAAAGGTTGGGGACTGGTTTTAGAAGCTTGGGAGAAGAAGAAGAAAACACATAAATTGTTTAGGGATTTGTTTTTTTTTTTCTTTTTTCCTGCATGAAGAAGATAAAGAATCATAAGAAACTAATTAATTAATTATGTTGTCTCAAGGCTCTGGATGATCTCTGAAGATAACTCATGGTTCACACCCTAAATGTATGGTAATAGGCTGATATGGAAAATAGAACACAAAAGAGTAGAGAGAGTTTTGAGAGATTAAACTTTTTCCTCCAAGCACCCTCGAGCTTAAATAGGCCACAAACTGCCCTTATCCCTAATATTTCAGGGATAAAGGTTATCCTTATCCTATAAATGTAGATATCTAATAACCTATAGTTTAGGCTAAAATCTAGGAGAGGGTTCCTTTACCCTTGCTAACTCTCGGACGACCACCATGGAATGGGAGCGACCACTAGGGTTCGCATCATACATCTTTAAAGTGTTTGGCCCCATTCATGGGCAATCCCTAGGGTCATATGTGGTTGACCTTCTGAGGCATGAGTTATCACATGTCCCCCTATAAGTCTCTTAGTCAAAGACTAAGGCTCTTTTCCTAGTACCATGGCGTCGGGTGCCATCCTTCTCAATTTCCAACTTCCCTTAGGTAGAAAATTTCCCATCTTTGGCCTCCGGGAGACACGTGGAACATTCACACTTTACAAGAATTCATTTCAACCTCCTCTCTCTTGCTTATAAATAGCCCTTCATTCCATTATAGTTGCTCATTTTTGCCTACAAGCTCTTAGACAACCCTTAGCTACTCGATGACCCTGCTTCCTACATCGACAACCTTTGTTCAAGACTTCATTCACTACACTAATCATGTATTTTCCTTCTCCTTTTTCTTGCTTTTGAATTTTGATTTTATGTGGGGTTAGTATCATTAAGGCTAAGGTCATTCTTTCTAATTAAAATGAGCTCCGCATCTGATAACCAGAACTAGGGTCATCATCTAACCCTAAATTCTCCAACCCTGAGTTATCATCTGCTCCTACTCTTTCCATGTCTGAGGAGTATGTCCCTGATCCCCCCACGGTATGAAGAGACCCCAAAGGAAACTCGGTCTCTCTTCAATGCACACCACCCTTCAACCTTACACTTTAGTAGATGAGAGCACCTCAGGGGATCAACCTCCCTTGAAGCAGTACAAAACTAGGGCCCATCACCCCTTAGAGGTCCAGCCACTCACCAAGGTTTGAATTCCATCTAGAATATAGGAGAGGACAAGGAGGTGAGATTTCATTTAGCATGTGAGGGGGAGGACCCCCTCTATAAAATTTTAAAAAGGTATCTTCCGTTGCCACTCCTCTTGAGCAAATATATAGCTCAATAATGGAAGATGATCTGGTCTGGTTTAGGGAAGCCTACGACATCCCTCCTAAATTTTCCCTCTCCCTATCAAACCCCATCCTTAGGGCCAATTAAGAATATGTGGGGCATGGTCACATCATTTACCAAGAAGACCTAATGGCAGGTTTGAAATTACCCTTATCCAGTCTAGACATGGAGTTTTTGCAAGTGTATGGGGAAAACATAGCCCAGGTCCATCCCAACTCCTGGAGGGTCATGAGGAGGCTCCAGATGCTATCTTATGAATATCAAAGAGTTCCTGGGGATTTACAAGCTCATCCATAACAAAAAGGGAAAACATAGCCACTTATAGGCAGGGACATATTGTAAGTGTTTCACTCTTCCATCCTCATTGAAGTTGATATGGAAGACCAAGTTCTTCATAGTCTCGCTCCCAAGTCTTGTCGACATCCCCCGCCAGTGGAAGTTGAACGTCCCACTTCTTGAAACCAAGAACCTCCCCCTTCTAAGTCTACATAAATAGAAGCACCTTATGAAGATAGCCAAGATTATAGATAAGTATAATTACTTTGATGTGAGGTCCCTTATGGACCATTGGTACAAATATGAGGTTAAGACTTTGGACAACCTCTACATAATGAAGATCTCCTTTGCCCTTGTACTTATATTTTTATGGGATGACCACTGATCCCCTTTTGTTTTTTTTTTATTTTGTAGATATGTTAGGGATTATTGAAAGAATGAAGGCCTTAGAAGAGAAAGATACTGCCAAATGGCCGAATAAGGGCTCCTCTAAGTCCTCTCAACCCCAGGGGGTTCCCCAAGCAAGAAAGATTGCTGACCTACTGGGCTGGCTCTCCTTTTAACTCGACCACCAGGCTCTCAGGGAAAAGGTCAGATGGTGCAGCATAGTGGGGCTAAACAATCCTATGAAGTCGCCCCCTCCACAAGTTGCAATCATCCCCCCATCAGCAGTGGAAATGAACACTATTTTTGACATTATAAGGAGGGTCTGTTCTTAAAATGCCACCCTGAGTGACCCAAAGCTTTGCTATAATATAATGAAGTCCATATGACATCAAAGTGACTTTGCAAGATAAGAGAAGATGAGCCACAAGGAGTTTCTTCAACTCACCATCCAGTGCTCCTTTAGGTTAAGTCAACATTTTATGCAATTTGTTTTAATATTGGTCATATACTGGCCCTGTGTTCCCCTGCAGGTGGCTAACCTCACCTTTTGTGAGGCCATACTCACTAACCATGAGCTAAAGGCCTTAGACAATAAGAAGGCCACTTCTCAAAAGGAGAAGGAAGACATGTCACTCTAAGCTGAGGAGCGACTAAAAGAGATTGCCTCCCTAAAGGGTTGGCTGAAAGACCTTCGTAAGGAGCCAGTTGACACCTTGCTCACCAAGTTCAAGGTGGATGAGGAGCTTTGCCAATGCAAGTAGGAGTTTTAAACTCCTACTGATGAACTGGAGAAGGCCCAATAAGAGGTTGATAATATCACAACAAGGGATGTTGTTTGGATGATGACCTTTCATCAATAAATAGTGGACGAGTCTGTCTCTAAATTTGGGGAGGAGGCCTGAGCCCTCAATGACATAAGGCCTAATGCCTCTATCTTTACTATGGAAGCCCTTATGACGAGGGTGATGATGAAAGTGATGGGGAGCTTTCCCTTATGGAGCTTTCCTCAGGCGATGCGGGTGTTTAAGCTGACCCTCCTACTCCTACTGAAGACGTGGCCCAAACTACCCAAGACTTAACTTAACTTGCTAAGGTGGAGGCCACAGGAGGTGCTACTACTAATTCTTGAAGATGCTATTATTTTTTTATTTTCTTATACAGATGAACCTTAGGGTGCTGTCCCTAATATCATTAAGTAATGTAATGAACGATTTAGGGGGTCTATCCCTTAGGCTTCATATTTTGAGACCACCTACGGGGTCTATCCTTGGGGCCAACCTTTTATAAATGTAACAAGTTTTCATATGTATTGCCTTTTTAGGCTTGCCTTTCCTTTTGTATATCTTTTTATTTGCAATTTGTTGTAACGTCCCTAGAGAACATTGTCTTGATGATCCCCTGTTTAACTTAAGGTCGCTTTATCCTTAGTTATGTTATTGTTAAGTAAAGGGTCGTACCCTCTATGACGATTTAACAATCATCGAAGAACCCAACCCCTCCTAAGGACTAACCCCATTGGGGCTCTTATCTTTATAATCAGATAAATAGGGGGTCTTTGGACCACCCTTTATTATGTAGTATTCGATATGAAATATAGGTCATTTATTATAACTGGTGATTTTCATCTGTTTTTTTTGCAACCCACTAGGTCATCTTCCTTCTATTATTAATGTATCTTTATTATAAGATTATCTTAGGACTGTTCGTTCACTTATAAAGGTGGCTTTTAAACCTTGATTATGTTGGGTAGGATGATCTTTGAATCATTTAAATAACAATTGGCAATTCAAGAAAAACTTTTTTTTTAATCATGATGCTAGGATCAGTATGCACACCTAGACATCCCAACCAAGTTGGCACCCTCTTAGTGCCATCATCATCTACCTAGACTTATTGTTAATAAACAAATACATCATATAAAATAATGAAAAAATAACAACTGAAAATAATAGAAAAATAAACTAAGGATAGATAATAGAGCCTTTGATATCCTCTAAGTCATACGAGATGAGCCCTAGGACTTTAACTACCTTGTATGGGCCCTCTCAGTTAGGTTGCATCTTTCATACCCCCTACGTTCCCCTTTGTTAGCTCTGCCTTCTTTAGGACAAGGTCACCCTTCTTGAATGCATTGAACCTCACCTTCTTATCATGATATCTAGCAACCCTATGTTTATAGGCTACCATTCTAGCATAAGCCATGTCTTTCAGATCTTCCACCAGATTAAGGTTAATTCTTCTTTTTACCTCCTGATCGACCTTTCTAGCAAATTCTACTCTAAATGATGGTTGGCCTATCTCTACAGGCACCACTGCCTCTATTCGATGGGTTAGAGAAATTAGGGTTTCTCCTGTCGGTGTCTTGGGGGTTGCCCTAAAGCTCCATAAGACATTTTGAAGTTCATCATCATCAATCCTCTTCTTAAGGCCCTGTAAGATTGTTTTATCCGTGACCTCTGTCTACCCATTAGTCTGAGGATGAACCACTAATGAGAATCAAATATCTATTCCCAACCCCTTGCAAAATGACTTGAAGTATTTTGAATCGAACCGCTTCCCATTGTCTGTGATGATGACCTTCGGTATCCCATACCTGGTTACTATATTCTTCCACATAAAGTTAGTGACCCTATTCTGGGTAATGGAGGACACTGGTTCTTCCTGTAGCCACTTGGAAAAATGTTTAATTAACATAATGCATAACTTATTCTGCCTTATTGGGTGAGGGAAAGGCCCTAGGATGTCAATCCCCCATTGATAGAAAGGCCAGTTTTCCCTAATATGGGATAAGGTTGTTACTAGAATCCTCTATACATTAGCATACTCTTGACCCTTTCTGTAGCCCTAAACAAGGCTCTCAGCATCTTCCCTAATAGAGGGCCAATAATATCCCTAAAAGAGGACCCTCTTTGCTTAGGTGTCACTCGCCACATGGCCCCAAATAGGCCTTCATGTAATTCCTTCAACACATACTCGTCCTCTTCCTTGTCTACACATCGTGTCCATGGGTGAGTTATTGACCTCAAATACAGGTCACTTAAATGTTAACTATGCTCTTTGGACCTTTGGACGACCCACTGAGCCTCCTTCTTATCATTTGGGAGGTTCCCCTCCACTAGCAGTTTTATCAATGGCTCCATCCAACTACCTTGCCAATTCACTGAACATACCAGCTCCCCTGATGTTGAGGGTGCATTTTGTATTACCAAGAGGATATTCCTCAAGTCTTCCATTCTAACTTGCACAACCACTTTTGCTATTACATCTGCCTCCTTTGTTTCATCTCTAGGGACTTGTACTATTTTCCACCCCTCTCTCATTAACTGCTTTACCCTTTTTACTTAAGGGGCGAGCTCTTCGATTGTGACCTTGAAATTCCGATGCACTTGATTTACAACTAATTAGGAGTTTCTATACATGGTAAGGTGGTCCACCCCTAACTCTTTAGTGACCTTCATGCCATTGATTAAGGCCTCATACTATACCTTATTATTAGAGTTGGTAAATTCAAGCATCACGACACATTTGATGACCACCTAGTGGGGTCGCTTGATCAATATACTAACCCCTAAGCCCCCTTCACATTCTGCACTGTCAACCCATATTTCCCACTTCTCAAGTGGGATGATCTCCTCTCCTTCTGAAGGTGTGAGTTCAACCACAAAGTCAGCCAAAGCCTGGGCTTTTATAACCTTCCTAGGCTCTCAAGTGACCCCTAAAGAGCATATCTTTATTTCCCATTTTGACACCTTGCCTGAAGTTTTTGGCTTTGGAGGATCTTTCTGAGTGGGAGGCCTATCCTTTTAACCACTGTGTGTGCCTCAAAATAATGCCTTAGTTTTTGGGTTTCCATAAATAATGCCAAGGCTTGCTTCTCCAACTTGGAGTATCATAACTCATCATCGGGTAGGACCTTACTAAAGTAGTATAAAAGGAACTGTTCTCTTGCCTATTCCCTAACCAGAACTGCTGCTATTACATCCTCTATTATGGATAAGTGAAGGTAAAGGTCCTCCCCAAGAATGGGTCTGCTGAGAAATGGGGAAGAGGTTAAAAATTACTTCAAGCTTTTAAAGGACTGTTGACATTCATCCGTCCAGTTGAACTGGTTAAGGCCCTTTAGAGCCTTGAAGAAGGGCTGGCACTTTTTGGCTGAGCATGAAATAAACCTACTCAGGGTAGTTATTCTCATGTTCAGCTTCTGGACCTCTTTTATATTCTAGGGTGGCTTCATTTCCATGATGGCTTTTATTTGCTCAAGGTTAGCCTCAATGCCCTTCTGCTTAACCATATACCCTAGGAATTTCCTTGTAGGTACCCCAAACACACATTTTTTGGGGTTCAGCTTCAAGTTGTATCTTTGTAGTACCCCTAGGATGGTCTGTAGATCACTCAGATACCCCTCGCTTGTTTTCTCTTGATGATCACGTCATTAACTTACACTTCAACAATCTTACCTATTTCTTCTCCAAATATGGCATTTATCATCCTCTTATATGTAGCCCCTACATTCTTCAACCTAAAGGGCATCCTTTTATAGCAGTATGTTCCCAAATCAGTGACAAAAGAGGTTTTCTCCTCATCTTGGGGTGCATATAGATCTAGTGATATTCTGGCTTGTCATAAAAAATGTATATAGCTCATGCCCTATCGTCGAATCGACCAATTGATCTATGCTAGGCAAGGGGTATGGGTCCTTTGAGCAGGCTTTATTTAAATTCGTGAAGTCCATAAACATATGGTATGACCCATTAGTCTTCTTTACCAAAACTATATTGGCTATCCATTTAGGATAATAAACTTCTCGAATCACCCTTGCCTTCAATAGCTTACCCACTTCTTCTATAATAGCCACTGGGTAATGGGTTTAATATAGCTATCAATGTTGAGTCGGTGCGCCATCATCTTTGGGTCTACCTCCACGAGATCATCTGCATCCCATGCAAATGAGTCAAGGTTCTCTTGTAGTACTTCAATCACCATCTTTCTTACATGCTAATCCATTTAACCTCCTACTTAAATTTCCCCTTGAGGCATAGATATTTTCTACACCTCTCACTTTGACTTCAGGAAGTCCGATATTATAGGGCTCTCTATGTCGAGATGTGATACCTGAAAGACCCCTTTTAGGGAATTAAAGTAGGTTTGACGAGCCATTTCTTGACATCCTCTAGCCACTGCCACTCCTCTAATTGTGGGAATCTTCAAGGTAAGGTGGTATATACTTAGTATGGCCCCTGTGGCATAAAGATAGGGTCGTCGCAATATAATGTTGTATTGAAAGATGATATCTACCATCATAAACTCCACAGTGATCTCCATTGTGATCTCATCATCGCCTAACTCCACATTTAAATTGATTAATCCCACTAATTGGACATGGAAGTTTCCAATCCCCACTAGAGATGTTGCTACAGGTATCATGTCCTTCTCTCTCAAATTCATCTTTTTATAGCACTCCATTGTTCTCATATTGGCTGAGCTACCATTATCGACCATTACTCTCTTGACCTTGAAGTTATTAACATACCCCTGAATTACTAGAGCATCATTCTGAGGATGGATTACATTCTTTCCATCCTCTAGGCCAAACGTTATCGGATAGAGGGTTTAAGGGTGTGCAGGGTGCTGGGTCTCCTTCTTCTATAGGTTGCACATAAGTCCCTTATTGCCCTTTTCCTCTGAGTTGTGTTATCCCCTATTGAGCTTCCCCCTATAATTACATATATATCCCCTGCTACTTACCTATCCTCCTATCCAGGATGATCCTCCTACTTATTCCGGTCTTCCCTCCTTTCATCACTCCTATCATCCCGACGAGGTTCCCTCTTAGAGGGGTCTTATGGTTGACCCCCTTGAACGTGCCTCATAATTCCTAACACCCCCCTCTATACAAGACTTTTAATCTCATCCTTCAAGTGGCTGTAGTCTTCCATATCATGCCCCTTGTCCTGATGAAACTCACAATATCTACTTGGGTCCCTTTTTAACCTAGAAGAGTCACTCATATTTAGGGGCCATTTGACATCCTCCCCATTCTTCTTCATCCATACTAATACATCCCTCCTTGAAGTGGCGAGGGTTGTGTACGAGCTGTGCCTATCCGACCCAAACCTTTAGCCATTCTCTTGCCTCTTGGAACCCTATTACCTCTTTCTTCCCTCCTCTTCTCTGCCTTGTTAGCTGCCGGGGATGAAAGGGCTATGACCCTGGCTGCCAAGCTCTAAAGGCCATCCTCTATCCTTATTTGACTCTCTGTCAATGCCATAACTTAGGTCTAATTAGTATGTTGAACTGCAAAAAACTTCTTCTGCAACTATTAGTTAGTGGTTCCATTTAGAGTAGCCAAGTAAGCAGTTTCAAACAAGAAATCTGACACCTCCCCTACTTCTTGATTAAATTGCTCTACGTATTGCCTCAAGGTTTCCTTAGACCTCTATCTCACCATTAAAAGGTTAGCAGAATGCTTTGATTTTTCCCTCAAAGGCATAAACCTAGTTTGGAAAAGATATGACAGCTGTTTGAATGAGGAAATAGATTTTGGGGGCAATTTATTATACCATTTAGAGGCCACTCCAGCTAGGGTTATTGGAAAAAGGTAGCACAAGACGTGATCCTGGTATGCCTGTGAATGAATCTCAATCCTATATTTGTTAACATGTGCCTGAAGTCACGATTTTTCATAATAGTTGTCCAACTTTTGAGGCTTTTCGAACCCAAGGGGATAATCTTTTACCAGTATCTCATCCACTAGGGGTGATTCTTCAAATAGGTCAAGGTCCATGGTGGCACCCTTTATTCCCATATTTGCTAGTATCCCTTTCTCCATATGAGCTAGATCTGCTCCTGGGGTCATTTTCCCAAGCACATTCTTTGCCACATCTTCTGCATGATTTCTTTCCTTCGAGGGTACTCTTGTCCCCTAAGCGGGGCTTGATCATTGTGGTCCTCATCAACCTTGATAGGCCCTACACTATGCACTTAGGAGAGGTATTGGACTCGCTGCTTCAAGGCTATTACCTACTTCTACAATTCCATATAATCACCATACATGCCCTGCATGGCCACAAGGTTGTGAAAGTTTGGGACATGCCCAAGGTGGAGGCTTACAATTCCATGTTGTGCTTGCTAAATCCCATACCCTTATGCTATTGGACCACCTTGTCCCTGAGTTACATTTTGTGGTCCTTGGGGGTTAGATGTTGGTACGTTGCTTGGGGTTGGGGGGTGTTATTGCCCATTGGGTCGTCTATCGTACTAGAACAGGTGGCTCCTTCATATTTAATCTCGGCTCTTCTAGGAAAAATTCCAACCTATGATTCAAGTCAAAATTCCTAATTGGGATTTCCATAGTGTTCTAGCCGAGATAACTGAAGATTAAAGACGTGTCCACACTCACTGCACCAATGTTGCCTCAAGACTTTGGACGACCCCTAAAGACGACCCATGGTTCACGTCCTAAATGCTTAGTACGACCCTAAAAATACATAAAGAGACACAGGATGAAGCCTAAGAGCAGCTACTCTGATGTCTAAGTCAGTAGACTGATATGAAAAACATAACACAAAATAGTAGAGGGAGTTTAGAGAGATGAACCTTTTCCTCCAAAAACTCTCGAGCTTATATAAGCTACAGACCGCCCTTATTCTTAATATTTTGGGGATAAGGATTATTTTTATCCTATAAACGTAGTTATCAGATAATCTACACTTTAGGCTAAAATCTCAGAAAAGGTTCCTTTAGCTTTTTTAACTCTTAGACGACCCCCATGGAATGGGAGCGACCCTTAGGGTCGCATGAGTTTGACCTTCCGGAAGTGAGTTATCAATAAGAAACTAATTAATTAATTATATTTCATTTTTCAACTTTACTTATTTATTTTAATTAAATGTACAATATAAATATAATTATTTAGTTTTTTCCATTAGCTTGGTTAACTAGTTGTAAATTAAGAAATTTCATTAAATTTAGGTGGCACAACACATTTTTAGTAATGTCAGCACAAAAATTCTATATGTCATACCGCATAATCACCGGTCAGTGACCTGTCGTTAGAATATGGCGACGTGACTGATTTTTGTCAAAAATTGAAAGTATATATGTTTTTATTTTAAAATTGAAAATTTATAATAATTTAACAATTTTATTAAAAGTTAATGATTTTTTTATACAATTAATTATATTTTAAATATAATTTATAATAATTAATATATTAATTTTAATTTTTTTTGAAATTTAGAACTTATTGGGCATTGCAAAAGTGTTTATTTGTAAAAGCAGTGTCAAACACGACCTTAATCCAAAATTTAAAAACAAATAAGATACCTAGTTATTTAAAATTAATTGAGCAATGAAGCTTCCATGAATGATTACTTAACACTCAAGAGGTAGTATACAATAAATGGTTGAGTTGACAATGCTGCCAATAATTGCCCTGACTTACGCAATCAGATTGAAAAGTCTGCCCAGAAAATTTCACATGACTTTTACATTCTCGCTCTCTCAATAAATAATCTAATTATATAATACATTTTTTTTTACAACAAAACCTTCATATTAAATTGATATCAGCAAACTGGCAACAAAAAAAAAATGGTATCAGCAGCTAACAAAATTGATATGTGTGGGTAGATCATACTGCTTGATTAGAATAATTTTAGTTGAGCTAAAATAGCATGCACAGAAAAAATAACGGTCAGGGGTGGCCAGACTTAGTGTCCGGTGATAACCCTCAGATTTTCAAGTCAGAAATAAGTTTTAATGAGAAAGTTTTTAAAAATGAAACTTAATTTAGAGTTTAGGTTGCATGTAAGCATTACCTTGTCTAAATTATTAAGAGTTGTATTTATATGGTGAAAACCTTGTTGAAGGGGACACATGTCAGCTCCGGACACCTTGTAGTGTATCTCTCATTGCGGCTAGCGACACCTGTCTCTTGAGGACTCAAACCACCAAAGGCCATATGAGACAAATCCTGTTGAGTGTCTGGGGTTCAGGTAGGATCAGGGTGCCCTAGGGTTCAGCCAGATTCCAAATAGATGATTGGGGACGAACTAGACCAATGTTGACCGGTATCAATTGTCCCCCTGGAGCGTTAGTACTCGAAGATTTCAAAGCTCAAAGAGTGCTTAGTTAGGGTGCCTTAGGCTCAGAGATAGGAGTCTTCGATTGGGTTGATGGGACATTTCCATATCTTGTCTGTGACCTTTCATTAGGCTTGGATGGGACCGTTATACTTCTCCAGGTACTGCAGCCTTCCTCCGTTTGCCACGTGGAGGGGCGCCTCTGACAGTAATGATGGGCATTAAAGGGCCATGATGAGCATTTAAATTTGTCCTTCCCTTTGCTTGCCATGTGTCAGCCGTTTCCCTAGGCTCTTAAATACCTTTAGTTGCCTATAAAAACCCACCTCCTGTGAATTTTTTCTCACTTTCCGCTCTCTGCTTTCTTGTTGTCTCTCTGCTCTTCTTCTTGCTCATTTTTCTTGCTGCTCTTCCTTTTTTTTCCTCTAATCTTCCATGGAACCTCCTCAAAAACAATCCAAGAAGCACTGGCTAGAGGTTGAAAAGCCTCAGAAGCAAAGCAAGGATCAGGACACTGAGTCCTACATAAACAGTACTGTTAGGCCTCACATGAAGGACATCACGCCCATACTCTTCAAATTTGGCATCTTCAAGGAGAATGTTGATGCCATGTCTAGCTGTGTTCATGTGGAGCTCCCTCCCTTGAACGCCAGAATATTCTCCACTACCACTACTATTGAACTCCCTTAGGAAATCATGAGTACATCTGGTATTACGATCACTTGATTAGGGGTCTGCTACTTCCTCCTCCACCATTCTTCTTCCAGTGTTTCGAGTACTTCAAGGTCAACCCAATGATGCTGACTCCAAACTCCATTGAAGACCTCCACTATTTTGAAGTGGTGTGTTTTGTCCTGGGGATCAGTCATCCGAGCCCCAAAATGTTTCAAGGCTTCTTCAATTTGGCTACCTCGATCGAGCCCTACAGCTGGTGCTTCAAGAAAAAGCCACTGCAGACTTTGTTTGGGGCAAAGGAGAACAAAGTTGGAGGAGTCCTCTGACGTGCCCCTAGTTGGGAAGAGGGGAGCATCCCCTATTGGTGGTCCTACTAAGGCTAGGCCAGAGGAAAGGAAGCTGAAGAGCCTTCGCAAGGCGGCCGAACGAACTGAGGATCCGGCCCCATCCAAGGGTCCCTTCTGGCTCGGGATGCCTCGAAACTTCCAGCTTAGTGTCTGAAGCAACTTGGTGGACAAGCTTCTAAGGGAAGATGTTGAATTTGCTCGAGTTCACGGATAAGTTCTGACCTTCGTGGACGAGGTGGCTCCCAACTTTGGGCAGTTCCATAAGTTGGTGAGTTAGTACTATTAACATGTTGTCCTAGTGAAGGATGGGGCCACTTTGGTGTCTCAGTACAAGAGGTTCCTGAAACTCAGCCCTTTCGATGCCTTCAAAAGCTTGGCTTAGTGGAGTGACCTCACACCAGAAGACATTTCTAAGGCTGTTAAAGCTGCAAAGGCCTTGGCTGCTTCCTTGATCTACAGTCCACCCTCGCGGTTGCTTACTTCTGCCCCTGTTGTTCAGGCTCAGACGCCAGTTTCTGAGCCTTCCTCTCTGGTTCGGGCTCCACCTGTTGAACCTTCCCTTGAGCAACTCCCTCAAGGTATATCCCATACGTCTCTTTCTTTCTTTCTTTCTTTCTTTATATCTATATATATATATATATATATATATATATATA
>CAOJBK012554482.1:0-10846 GCA_948294925.1 Codiaeum variegatum | reverse complement strand
ACTAGCAACAAAGGATGTGATGGGTTTCTCTCAAATATCTTACTGTGAGTTCTAGTTCTTAAATTAAGAAGACTTATAAATCTCCTTTGACAATAAGGACTTAAGTTTCTAACTCGACTTCTGGCTCTACTTCCTATAATTTTAAGTCCTTGTAAGAAGGTCTAGATCTTCCACAAAGTAGGAAGGAACTTTACCAAACACTAGATCATTCTTTTAGGGAAAAAATTTAGAGATATAAGAAGGTCGAGATGGCTTGAAAGAGATGTGGTTCTGTTGGGTCAGTCCCACTCAATGGGAAATAGATATCAAATCTCAAAGAGACTAGAAAGTTTTTCCATGGCTCCAACCTAGCAAAGAATTTACATATCTCTCCTCATTCCACTAATCCCCTTGATTGGAAGTGAGAGAAAGATAAAAAAGGGTAGGCAAGAGAGAAAGGGTCAATGTTATTGAGCTCCATACAAGCTATCGAAAAAGATGCTTTAAGGAAAGGGAAAAGTTGCAAAGTATTCAAGCAGAGGCCAAATCAAAATCTTCTCTTTTTAAGCTCTTTGATATTGATGAAATATCCAAACCACCCTATGCCTGGGTTGAGTAGTCCATTGCAATTGCCATAATTAGTTAGCAAGCAATTTGTCCCCTATAGTCTGAGTCTGATTGCCCTCCTTTCTATAAGTAAACAAGATTCTATTCACTAGGATAACTAGAAGTGAATAGATGGAGGATAAAAGAAGATCAAGGAATCATTAGAATAGTAGGGAGACCAATAATAAATGAATGGAATAAATTTCATGATTCGTATGTCACTCACTATCTTTGATGATAAAGGGCCATGTGATAAGTGAAGAACTAAGATTGAATCTTGAGAAATGGGTCTTCTTTTCCTTAAATAGAATAACTGAAATCTTGATTCTAGCTAACCTAGTCTTTAAAGCGAGTATACTTGGATTACATTTAAAGGTGAAATCAAAAGGAAATAGTCAAATAGCTTGGTAATACGTACTTGGATTACATTTCTTAATAACTATAAGCCTTTGGAAATAAATAGAATAGTGCAGGAGAAGTTCCCCCCAAAGTAGTCTACTCACTCAATTAGTTATTCATCATATCGGAAGAAGAGAGTTGGTATTCAAAAATACATAGCATAGTTAATGATTATGTGTTTTAGTTTCCAATAGAGATGATTATCTAAGCCTATCACTTTTGCCATATACTGCTATTTCCTTTTTTTTCTAGAGGTTCTGATATGGATGGTGATACAGTTGTTGGCTTCCCAATAAGAGGCATAGCCCTCGATTATCGACCTTTCAATAGATATAAACCCTACAAAAAGAAATCCTTAAATAAATAAAAAAAAGATAAAGACTTATCTTTCACCCCTTGCCATATCGGGGTGATCCCTCTTCTCTACGACTTAGGTTATATTGACACTAAACTAGATAAATTACTTTGATTGGATGCGTTCTGGTAGACAAAAGTGAAAATAAGGATGAATAATCTGAAGAAGTCAAGAAATTATAAAGAAAAAGACTATGAAGAAGGAAGCTGATGCATAGGCTAAGGCTGGTAATTAATTCAATGCTTGAAGCCTAAACTAAAGCTGTAACTAAAGCCTTATTCTAAGTTTCATCTCAAGCTAAAGTTAAGACTAAAGCCTGAGTTGGTCTTGATATCCTAGAGTAGTGAAACTATAAGTGAAGATGCATGTACACAATGCTCTTAAACCACCTAAACACTAGGATTGATAGACTGGTCGAACTACTAGAAGGACGTCACCACACTAACGGTTATCAGCCAACTCAACCTAATGACCACAAAAGTAGCCAGAATTCTCCTAACTTGAAATAGTCAGTAGGCTATGTCAGCCTGAACCCATTGAGACAGGGGAAAATCACGGTTGTGGACTTTAAAACATAACTCCTCGAGCTCCTGTGGTCCATACTCAAGCCCCTAGGTAACAACCTAGACCAGTATACTAAAAACCTTACCCTGGTTGGATTGATAAGGTTAACCCTTGATAATTTCAAGCTACCTGAGTTTACTTTATTTTCAGGAGAGAAACCGGACACAATCAACACCAGAGCATGTGGCTAAGTTTATATCCTGATATAGAGAGTCATGTGCTTATGACATGTGGAAATTGCAGTTGTTCAATAACTCCTTGACCAAATAAGCCTTTACTCACTACACCATAAATGGCCTATAGCAAAACTGCTAATGTGTTGCTATAGGCTTGAAAATGTCACATTAATGTATCTAATGCAACACTCTTCAAAAAGTTAAGTGTTAGGAATTTTAATGTTGCGGTAGGTGTTTATCACAATAATCCTGATAATCTAAGGCAACAATAGAAAAAGTGTTGCAAAATACATACCTAATGCAACACTTTTGAAAAAAAAAGGTTTAGCAACAACTTTAATGCAATGCAACATTTATCAAATGCAACACTTTTTTTAATTATTTCGAACATTTTTAGCTAACTAAATTTAAATTATTTTTATTCATTTACAACATTTTTTAATTACCTAATGTGACAATTTTTTAGTCCAAAGCTAATAATTTTTTATTACTTAATGGAACCTATTTTAATTAGACTATAACATTTTTCTTAATTTTTTATAAAATAATTATATTTTATAATCATGAAATTAATTTTTATTTCTTTAATATTGTCATTTAATATAAAAAAGAAATTTATTTTATAAAAACACTAATTCTTTTCATACTTATATTTTATAAAATAATTAATATAAAATAATGATAAATTATATTTTATAATTATGAAATTAATTTTTATTTCACTAAAATCATAAGTTTACATAAAATAAATTATAATTTTATATAATTATTTTTTTTCTTTTGCATTTAAAATAGGAGATGAGTTTAGGGTAGGAGTATTTTTGTCATTAGAATTAATTTTATTATTATTATTATTATTATTACTATTACTATTATTATTATTATTATTTTAATAAAAAATTGAAAAACTATTAAAAAATAATACATTACAAGTCACTTTTGACCTTTAACCTACTGAAATGACCATAATGAATAGTTATTCAAAGTTTAAGAATCATCTGGTAACGAAAATGAGTTGAGGGACAATATTGTTATGGTAACGAAAATGAGTTGAGGAACAATATTGTTATGGTAACGAAAATAATTTGAGGGACAATATTGTAACAAAAGCCTAAGTTCATAGATAATTTTTGTGTTTTAGACAAAATGTTAAATGCTCGTTGGGAAAATGATAGAATGATGATTTAAAAAAAAATTAAATGGTTTTTATAGGATTGGGAAGAAATGAAAGTGAACCTAGCCAAAAAGACAAAACAAGTAAGAAGATGAACCAATGAAAAGAATGAACCAATGAAAAGAAGCTAAGTGTAATATAGGTGTATGAGCTTATTTACTTTAAATGTGGATGTTTATATAATAATATCCAATATTTATTTAGCTTTGGTTTGCCATTATATTTTGTGAGCCAATAATTAATAAAAACCTATCTTCTCTTCTCTAATAAAATCAACAAATAATACTACACTAGATTTTGATGATATACCAGAATTAGATAGGATCATATATATTAATTAATTTTTTTTCATTCTAAAAAAAGATCTAAACAAAGATGTGTTGTGATGTGAGAAATGTAAAGAAAGAAGAAGAGGGCAGGCATATGCAGCAGTAACAAAGCTCAATGGGGATGAACTTAAATAAAACATGGTCCATAATCATATAGTTCAGTAGCCTTAAGTGCTAAATGTTAAAATGTATTTAACATAGAAAATTTTTATTCTTACCTAAAAATTATATATATAAATTTCAACATCAGCATTATTTGTGTCAGGTTTAGAAAAGTGAAGGAAAATTTATTGAAGCATTACCATGTACCACCTCACACTCTGCCTCTTGAACCAGCAATCATTTCTGACACTACAAAATGCTGCTAGTGCTGAAAAAGTTGAATCCTACACTTTTGGCATTCCATTATTAAAGCACTAATGGATTTAATATAGTTGACGTCGGAACATTTTCATAACGAATAAAGAACCTGCTGTGATAGTCATATCATATAAACCAGATGCTTACACTGTTAACACTAACCCAAGACCATAACCAATAAAGGTTTTATATATTCATAAATGTTTAATTTAACTCAAGTCAACCGATTGTTCTAAAAATTGACACCAAAACTTCAGTCAATAAATTCATAAATTAGAATCATTTTTCAAACTAAAACCTTACTTTGGAAATAAAAACCACATACTTTGCATTTCAAAATCCATTTTTAAGGAGGCAATAGCAGCACAAATAACAAATTATTTAGACCTAATAAATCTCAAAATTTTGAAATCTTATAACCCCAAAAGAGGGAGAAGTTGATATTACTTTTAAGGGAAACAAAAATCCAAATCATATTTCAATTACCAATCACAACATCATACAAAAAAAAATCCTAAAATAGATTAGTAGGTCAAGTTTTCAAAGGTTTAAAGCTTTGGACTCGTTTGTATGTATTTACTATAAGAAAATGCATACATATGCCTACTTTTTCAAAAAATACAGATTAATAATGAATGAAAGAGGATAAAAGTGCAAAATAATGATTTAAGTGGAACCCATAAGAAATAACAAAATTCTCTATATAAAATTGAGATTAAGATTCAATTGAATCAATTCGCTTTTTCTTCTTTTCCCCACATATCTTTTTATTAGGAGTGAAGTTTGAACATGTATTCTAGCAGGAATAGGCATACGATAAAGTGTTATAAGGTGTAAATTTTGTTAATGTGCAAGAGAATAAATAGAAAAGGCAATGCACAATTAACCATTTTATGGAATGGTTAATAAATTTAACCATTTGTGTCTATATTAAGTATAATTAACCGTTTATTTAAGTAGAATTTACTAAGTTCAAACCTATAAATTTTACTAGATTGGAGCTTGTAATCTCATAATAAAAATTACACTACAATCATTTATAATCAAAACTCAGATGCAAACACTTAATTTCCATGTTGTTATAGAAATAACCATATACAACTCTTCAACTTATTATTATTTATGTCACTATCTATAGCAAGCTATATAGTTAGCTAACAAATAGTTACTAATCTACACAAAAAATAATTTCCAAATTTTTTTTATAAATATGATTATAAATGTTAAAAAAATAATAAAAAATACCAAAAATTTCCCCCTCTAATATAGTGACTAAAGAAAAAAATTAAATATTTAAATATTAAAGGTTTAACTTATTATCAAAGACAAACAAAAACTAAAATTCTCAACCAAGTTTTAAATTTTTGTAAACAACATATTCAAGTATTTTATGTGACCAAATGTTCTTTTATAAAAATATTACAATGTATCATAAAGGCCTGCCAATCAATGAGATGCCATGTAAGCATAGCAAAAATCTAACCTCAAGTAGTCTGGCAGCAAAGTATATTTTGCAATCCCTCCCAATAATCTTTACAATGTTGTTTCATGATATAGTGACAACATCTTTTGCTCATTGGAAACCTACAAGTTGCTTTTATAATTAGTTATTAAATAAACTTACAAGGATATTCATAGCAAATAAAAGAAGTACAATACAAATACCAGGACAATATGTAACAATATAATAATATGGGATGTTTTACATACATTTTTTTACATTTACAACCATAGAAAGTGCTTTAGACTCCAGATAACCATACTTTATTTGTAGCAAGCAATATGAATAAACCAACCACACCATGCCACATTTCTAGAAGAGCACATATTAGGTTCCTTTTTTCATCAATGTTTGAGGTGATATAATTAATCAACGAATCTGTACTATAAGCTAAGAAATGAACTGTTGCATGTAGCTAATTTCTATTTGTTGTATATAGCTTATTATACGGGTTAGAATAAAAAGATAAAAAGGGTTATGGACTTAACAAGAATAATTAAATGCTAAGAAAGTATGGCCCAAACCCACTTGAGTTAAATTGAGGGCTTCAGGGTATGTCTTCGACATAGGACTTCGTCCCCTTTCTTGATGAAGACACCCCTTTGAGTAGAACTTGCTTAGTTAATGTAAAATATCTAGAGTAACACATGTCCCATACATAATATGAACAAGTTTCAATCTCTCACTCAGGGACCACTCACTATTCTATGTAAATCATTTCATGTGGCCTTCAAATAATAGGACAAGTGTTAGAAAGGAGTCTTATAAAACATTATAGATACCTTGCACTGGCACACATTTCAAGGTACATAAACTTAACCCTAAACATTCTAGAAATCCATTTCCAATTGTGTTCAAAGGGCTTACTAGAGCCTAAGGTATTCAGGTTCATTACTAATTTGAGCGTCGAAGAGCCTTTTCAAGGCTTTAAGCCTGGCCCTCTTAGGTTATGTTTATTCTCTGTGTAGGCATTATCATTCAATTTAGTCTAAGTTTAGGGAGATCAGAAGTTGTTAGGCATTAGTCCTATCAATTGGAACCATTTGTGGGGAACTTCAAGTAATCATTTTCTCTTCTCTCTTTTGAGCATAGCCACATCGGTTTTCCTTTCTTAATTCAAATAGCTTGCAATTCTAAAAAATTTCAACCATGAAAGATCCTTAAGATACTTGAAATCATAACATCGAACCTTTACCAAGCCACCCTACCGGCAATAATACCCATGAAACTCTAGCCACAGACATAAACACCACAACTACTCTGACATAGTAGTGCCTTTCTAAACCCTAGTTGACCTCCTAAAAGACATTTAATCAAATCCCATCCTAACCACACCACACCAAACCTCAACTAGTGCAACTCCAAGCTTATCACCAGAGGTACAAAGTTCCATCCTGAGTGCATTAACACCATTTCTACAACTCCTATAGAACTAAAGTCCTTAAGGGCTACGAGTGAATGAGACCACACCAGCTGACCAACTAGAATTGTCAGAACCTAACTATTCCAAACACATAAAAGAGGGAGGAAGGATCGATCGTAGGCATTAGTAAGTAGGTTGAGGTCAAAACTAGGGGTCGTAAGAGGTAACTATATGGATCCAACTGGTAGAGCGAGAGGCAAAGATGAGATAATCAGAATGATGAAATGCAAAGGAGTTCAACAGATTCCATGGAGTCCATGCCTGAAGGAGAAGAGGCTAGGAGAGGAAGAGTAGATCACTCTAGAAGAGAGCATGTTAGAAGGACTCATCATGGGTATCAATCTTAGAGAAGGAAGCATAAGGCTACAAGCCATGAACCGAGGGATATGAAAGAGATGGCGAAGTAATGTATGGAAGAGCTTAAGGGGAAAAGGAGATATGGTATAGGGATCTAAGGTTGAAGTTGAAATCTCCATTTATCAAAAGAATAGTAGATTATAAAATATTGAGCAAGTTTAAAAGTCTAAACATCACTAAATACACAGGGTCCACGGACCCACGAGCTCATATTCTCAATTACAAACATGAGATAGAATTATAGACCAGGGATGATGAGGCATTATGTTGAGCCCTCAGGGGGTCATTCGACGAAGTGGCCACTAAGTGGTATGATAGCATGTAGGAAGGGAGTATAGAGAGCTTTAAACCGTTGGTGGAGATCTTTATGAAGAAATTCGAAGCCAGCATCCCCATAGAGATGAAAACTTAGGTTTCAGAGCTTGTGAAACAGGGCCAAGATCAAACCTTGAGGGATTTCTTAGCAGGATTTAATTTTGAGGGGTTGAAAGTGACACACTTGAACCAGGCTAGAGTAGTGGAGGCTTTACAAAAGTGTACCACACATATAGACTTCTTCAAAAAGTTATCTCAAGAGTTGCCAAGTAGCCTTGAGGAAGCTATGGCAATAGCCCAGAAGTATATCCGATAGGATGACGCCTTTTGAGTAAGTTAGTTTACTTGAAAGAAAAAGGAGGAGGATGAAGAAACCCCATCGAAGAAGAGCAAAAAGGGAGAGACTGAAGGAGCAAATGGTTCGATGGACACGACTTAACAAAAGGAAAAGGGAAAAAAGCATGCTAAGAGAACATTTGATGTGCCTAAGTTAACCCCACTGAATGTTAGACCTGAGGCCATCTTTGCAGTTATCACATCCCATTTCCAAGAGATATGATGGTCCTAAGGCTTAATGTGCGTACTTGATGTCCAAACCCTAATAATTAATCTAGTTGTCAGATAATATCCATTTAACCATGTATCTTAACTTAACAAGCATAATGGACTTACTTCCATAGGGTCACCCAGTGTCCAAATATCTCATTACAATTTTACTTTTGAACACATAAAACTACAACATACAAATTTATAATATTTCTTAGCTATAGGCATCCATCTAATATAAATCATGACCTTTATTACCTTAGTTTGTAACTTTTTCCCATTCTTAGTCTATGAAGCGTCTACCTTTTCTTCCGCTTGCACCTGAAAGTAGGTCACAATAAAATTGGGTGAGTCTATGACTTAACGAGTCATCATAGAAACATAGCAAGGGAGTAAACCTTATCGGGCGTTGGATTCATTGGGTTCATGAACGATAGTTAATGCTTTAATCTCTATTTAGAAATCGATTATTATCAAGAACGTAGAGGTATAAAAAATTTCTATAATAGATTCGGATCAATGAATAATTTAACTCTTTTGCATTTATTTATTAATTTTGTTGTATTGATGAAATTTATCCAAGGTTTCATCGCATATCTATACATATGTAAGAATTCAAGCTTTGTAATATTTATGCTTCTTATCAGCCCCTCATATAGATTGAGATCCTCGAGTTTTTTGCATTGGTGATTTCAGTTACATTTCTAAGATTTTTCTGTATTCAAAATTTTGGTGAGTTTCTCCTTGGTACAACTCAATACCAAGTACTACATATAATATTTGTTTCCCTTTTTCTGACTCTGATTCTTATAGCTTAGAATTTTATTTTGAATAACTCTCGTAAAAATTTATTGAGGTACTTTTATAAAGTCTGTTTCATAAATATTCATGTTTCTCTCAGGAGGATTTTTATCATCATCGCATACTTTGTTTTATTTCAACTAGTTAGTCACTATTTCCATTCCTTTTTCCAATTCCTTCCTTAGATATAATTTTTTTTGTTTATATTTATGTTCATATGGATTCTTCAACATATATGGTTCTATTAATATTCTCTTAAGTTCCTTAATTATTAGAACCATTGAGATTTACTATTGTTTATTTTTTTTGTTTAGCATCAACTTATCAAGTCGTAAAAATCTCGCTCATTCTTATGTGTGTGTGTGTATATATATATATATATATATATATATATATATATATATATATTACTCAAATTTTTATCAATGAACACTCACAATTTTATTCTTTTGTATTCATGTGAACCCATCAGTTTTCCCTATTTTTTATGACATTTTGTCAATTAGAAGATTTTACCAATAAGTAGAGCTTAATAATATAAAGTAAGTAATAAATATAAGCCACTCTCGGGCATTAAAATCATTATTAGTTCAAGATTCAAAAGGCACCACCATAGTGATCTTATTGCTCATCCGTAACATATTAGCAGTTTTCAGTAGTATAACATAGGGCTTGGAAGCGTGGAAGAACCTAATCCCTCTTCCGTAGGATATTATAGAAACTGTGCACAGAGCTTACATTACATACATCAATAAACGTCTATACTTATACAATATTATAATTGATCATACTCTTATTGATAGAATTTGTCAATGTTGGTCACTATCAACACCAAAATTACATCCTTTAGGTTATAACATTACTCTTTAGGTCCCTCTTTTCCATTTGTTTGTAAATTTTGATAGGTAGTCAAGTTACACGATCATCATATTCTAGTGTCGGTATGACTATTCGTAGTCCTTTTTCATCTTACGATTCTCTTATGTTAGATTCTTTGCTTTTTTTTGCTTCTATTGGTGGCTTTACATATTATTTCTTATTTTAAGTCATAGTAAAATTTCTTTTACATAGGAAAACTTACAAAATTATTTATTTTGTTCATTGAAAAAATTCATTTCTTAAAAAACATTAAGGAAAATCATCTCCAATGATTAAATCCTTCCAAAATTTTGGATTTTCTATTAAAATCTTACATTTTTGAAGAGCACGTAAAATTGATATGTTTATTCTTTAAATCCTTAAAGGAAAAGATCGACTTAATCATATTGTGAAATTTTACCTTTGCATATTGACCAATAGTAATAGTTATTAATTTGTAAATACTGGATGGATTTATTTCTTAAAGAAATAAATAAAAATTTAACACAGTCAAGAATTTAAAATATGGTATTTATAAAACTTTTTCAAACCACTGTAAACAAACTTTTTGTTTATACATGATACGGGTTACCTAAAATGGGCCTAAAGAGATAATGGGCATTCCAAAGGTAAATTAATGTCGTAACTAAAAAGCCAAGTCCATCATAAGCCATGCGACATAGACCATTTACAACGTGCCATATGGCTCCATAACTATTATAAATAATACTGACTTCAACCTATTCAGGTATGTTCAACTAAACTCTAAAAATATTCAATTATACTTTTCTAAGGATTCATAGCAAATCCCAAGGCATCATACATCCATTACTGACTTGAGCATCGGAGGATCATTGCCAGGAAAACGCATGGCCCTCTTAGCTCATTATTTGTTCATCTTGTAGGTTTCTACAACCGATCAAATTCAGGCCCAATATCAGAAGTGATTAAGTATAGGACTTATCAATTGGCGCCGTCTGTGGGAAACTATCAAAAAACTTTTCCTGATCTTGAAACGGTCTAAAATCCTTCCATCTCACAAGTTATGGAGAACCTTCAGAGTAACAAAAACCCTAATGTTGATCACTCTCCCAATCAAAATC
>CAOJBK012554406.1:0-10551 GCA_948294925.1 Codiaeum variegatum | reverse complement strand
ACCATTTGATCGAAAAAGAATATGTAGTCCCTTGGACCGACTGGGACATTCAGAGCAGGATCATCATGAAAAATACGATGATCAGAAGAAGGAAAAATGACGGAAGAAACATATGAAATTTTTTCAAGATTGGGCCTAACTACTTCCCAACTCATTTTAGATCTGGGAACGATCTGACGCCATATAGGAGCTAAAGTAGAAACCATGAACTCTTCTCTACTGGGAGCAGTAAATTTTGAAGAAGGACGAGTTTTGGCCATGGAAATAGATTTTTGAAGAATTCTGGGCGAAGAAGAAAGAGAAAGATGCGAAGAAGAAGAACTGTTTGTAGAAAAGACAAAAAGAAGATAGTGACAGGTATGGGAAAGGGGTATATAAAGGCTTTCTAGAAAACCTTTCATCTTCTTGACCGTTGTGTAATGAATGGAAGACACGTGGCAAAGTTCTAAGACAAGAAGCAGCCACATGGCAAAAGTAATCATTCTAGCTCTTCGACAGTAAGCTTCGAAGTATCACTGTTGTCATTCGAAGATGAGATTTAAGCGAAGCCGTGATTACCTCTCACATGCGAAGAGAGAGTTCTTCGAAGAGTAGGGTAAAATTTGTTTCCCTTCATAAAAACTAACGAAGAGCCCATTGAAAACGTTAACTGCAAAGCAACATCATTTGTTCAAACAGAGGGCTATGATTCAAGTTCATCCCAACCCTCTTATGAACAAAGGGGGAATCTGATACGGGTCAATATAAAATGGGCCTAAATAAGTAAAAGCCCAATAAAATACACAAGCCCATATTAGAGGGAGACAACCCAAAAGTCCTATAAGCATAGAAGGCTCGGGTCACTTGCTTCAGGACAAGGCTATGCCTGAAGGCTATACACGAAGATCATATCCAGAGCCTATATTCGAAGGCCAAGAGGTCAAAGGGGCTATACCCGAAGCCTAGGCCTTTGAAGGACAGATCCGAAGGTCCACTACGAAGAAGGACCTTCGGGTCACCCCTCATATGAACGTTATACATTTATGGATCATTCATTCCAAGAACGTTACAGATACAATAAGTGTTCATAATCATGATAACTGACAAATAAACGCTCATTATGGAAGTAGTCCTTAAACTACTATATATGAAGAGCATCAGCTCAGTTTCCAGGTATGTTTTTACACATTGATTCATGCAAACCAAATTAAGCATAAAGATCCTTTACTGACTTGAGCGTCGGAGGATTATTGCCAGGAACACACCTGGCCCTCTAACGTTCACAGTTGTTCATCTGCACAGGTTTCTTCCATCCGGTGTAGACCAAGATCAGAAGTGATAAGTTCAAGACTCATCATCTATGTAAAATAAAAAATTATTATTTTAAAATAAAGGAGACTCGGATGTTAAATTGTTATATACATCTGTGTTCATATAAAAAATTGTCATTAAGTGACTCCTCTTGTAAAATATAAATATAACTAACTATACCTTATCTTTTAGATAAACTAATATTTAGTAATGAGATTCAATTAAATTAATTATTTTATTACTATATTAGAAAAAAAATAATATAATAAGTTTTAAATTTAATTTTATCTAAACTACGTCAAAATTTTCTATCAATAAAATGATCAAAATATTGTTCTTCAATTTTTTAATTTTACCTATTAAAAATTTATCTATTATTTTCTTGAGTTTTGTTTTTTTAATTAAAAAATGAAATAAATAATAAATATAAATAAATTAAATCAAATTAAATGATAAACTTAAGAAAAAATAAAAATAAAAAACAACATTAAATGACAAATTAAATAATATTAAAACAAAATAAAATAAAATAAAGAAATTGAATGAAATCAAATCTCAATTTAATTTTTTTTTTTATTTTCTCTCTTTCTTTCCTTCTCTTTCTCTTCCACTTTTTCTTTTGCATGTTCATGATTTTTTTTTAAGTCCTATTTCTCATTTTGCTTGATATGTGGGTTTTTGCAAGTTCTTCATTTTTTTTAACTATAACAAATTGTTCAATTTGAGACGAGATTTTTTCCAACGCTTCAAATAACGACCCAAAATATGTCTAATTTCCGACGAAACAGAGCAAAATATCCTAAATTGATGTAAAAATTTAGGCACCTAATGTTTCCGCGCGAATGCCTTTGGGAAAAAAATTAAGGATGCTTTATTTTTTATTATGAGGGACATATTATTTTCATTGCAAAAAAAATATACTTTTGGGGACGTTATTTTACATGGCAAGTAATTTTATATAATTTGGGACTTTTTTTATTTTGTCCCCTTTAATATTCTTTATATTAAAAAATGTTTTTATTTTGATGGCGACGAAATAAAAGTGCTAGGAACACACCTACTTCAATAAAATATAAGTGTGCCCTTATTAGCCCTGCTTTTCTCTTTCTTTTCTATCTCACAACTAGATCTAAATTCTCTCATGTCTTCTCTTGCGATAGAGCTTTAGCAGGTGAATTACATTCATCTTAACCCCTTTTTTTTCTCTTTTTTCTCTTTCTCTCTTAAATATGATTTTACATTATAGTTCAGAACAATCTCTTCTCAATGTTGTCGATTCACATCTTTCTCTCACAATCTAATTTTCTATGTTAATTCTCAGGTAGAAAGGAATAGTTGAAATTCGCTTTCGTACATCATATCCATACAAAATCAATCAAAAAAGGGAAGAGAGGAAAGAATTTAGAGGCAATATCAGTTGTTGAAAATCTCAAATTTCAGGTCTCTCTATCTCTCTCTCCCTTTTGTCCAGGTTTTTTTTATTTTCTTAGATATTCTAGTTCTACTTTTTTTCCTCTTAGAAATCAATTTCAGAGCTTCTTTATGGGTGAAATTCTTTTTTTCTGCTAATTTTATGGAAAATAACTATGATATGATAACTATTTTATCTGTTGAATTGGTTTGAGGGTGGTTTGCTTTTAAATTTGCTCTTCTTTTTCCATGATTAAGATGATGGTTAATTATGTTGCTTTAACATTTTTGCTTATGTGTTAACTGGTGAATTTTTAAATCTTAATGGTTGTCTTCTCTATTTGCTATGTGTTCATTTTTCTAAGCGTTAAGATTTTCAGACTTGTGTATTTTAGTGGATTTTTGAATTTTTGCGCATGTCTTGTGTTATTGTGGTTTTGGCCATTTGATGATTAATGTTTTATGAGCTTGGATTGCATTGGTGGAGCTTTCTTTTTCAATTTTGACTAGGATTTTTACAATAGTCTTCACCCCACTCTTCTAAATTGTTGCTTTAATTGTTATGTTTGTTTTAAGAATAGATAGGTTGGAGAAAGAGAACCATAAGCTTAAGAGGAAGGATTGCCACTCAAAGCTGTGTAAGGTTGTTGTGAGAATTGTTGCAGCTGCTTTTGGGATTCCCCTGTTCTCGGCCCTGCTGTCAAAGAACTAATTATTCCCCCCTACTAGTGTGCTTGAATATATGTTTAGGCTTGTGGTACGAATTAGGAGTGTTTGATGTAATGTTAAAATCAAAATTGTTATCTATTTTGAAGCAAACCCATTATAGGGTAATTGATTTTCATTAAAAATTTTAACTTATGAAAAACATAAGTGATTTGTAATATATTAATGTTGAATGGTTTATTATGTATATATTCTTATTGGCTTTATTTTTCAATTGATAGATAACCTTGAAATTAGTTATAGATTTATGATTGTTGTTTTTGAAATTGAATGAATAAGTTTGATGTAAACCGTATAATGCTTATAGGAATAGAGCTAAGGGGTGGAATAAACCCTTAATATGGGTTCTGAATAAGTGTTTCAAAGGTTGGATATTACAACAAATATTATTTAAGATTATGAGATTGAATTAAGCAAGATGTTATATAATTATGCTTTATATAATGTCTATTAGTGTTTCTGAACATGGATTGGACGGATTTGGCAAAATATGGATTGAACTGAGGGCTTCTAATTAGTGAAATAAATAATGTTTCATAGTTTGATTAACAATATGACATAATATTTAAAAAATAACATTGTATGATAGGTATACAAAAGGAGCTCATTACCCAAAAACCAAATCTAAATAATGTAAATAGTTAGAAGTTGATATAGTATGAAATTTAATAAATGTTATAGATGATCCTAATATTGAAATTATAGCATATTAATGCATTGTAGTTTCTCTCTAGAATCACAACATAACACACAAGACTAAAACCCTAAACATTTCTGCCTAATAGTAAAATAAGCAGAAAATGGCATAATTTGCCATAAAAAATTACAAGTTCCAAAATTACTAAGATGCCTTAAAATAATTACTTAACAACAAAATTAAAAAAATTTGATCAAATAGGCAACATGGATTCTGGACTTGATTTTAAGGTACTTCATAACTGTAGTAACAATTATGGAGTGTTATGTAGCATGAGGTGGATTTCTTGTCTAAGAAACTTGAGTTCAGTTGATCCACTCACATTGCTATCATTTTGCCAATTAGCTTGAATAAAAAGCTTTCTTTTGATTGTAAGTTTAGATGTAACCTATATGGACCACAAACATATGATATATAAAATCAATTAAATTTCAAATAACATGAGATGGTTAAAAATTAAGAGTAACACAACATCATGGAGCACAAACACCAAAACAAGAATATTATGCCATTTAACTTAAACTCATCTTAAAAATTATGAGATGGATAAAAATCCTCATGTCAACACAAAACCATGTAACCTGGAACACATGCACCACCAATATAACTTGCATGGACCACATCCATAACTCACCATGATCAAATTAAACACATACTACAGTCAACATATTAAACTCGTATTACAGCACAATGAACTATCAAATCATTTCCAATCTAACAAAATCACATTAAAACTCATATTACATCTCTTTGGTTCACAAACAATAATGCATGCATAAATTCATCTCCATTTCATTGATAAAATATCAAATTAAACTCATATCACAACTACATTGAACATAAACAAATAGGGCATATATTACAACAACATTAAGAAACATAGACTAGATATTATAAATAGTAACATTTATTAGAAAAAATAAATATTGAAACATAGAATTGTCATTTATGAGATGGTAATAGTTAAAACTCCTTCAACAACAAAACTTATGCTCAAGACACAATAACAAACCATAGTAAAATCAGTTGGTTATGTATAGTTTCCATTACCCTTGGTCCTAATGTCCAATGTTAGTATGCATCAGAGTGATAAAATCCATCACTTCCCATGCCGGTTGCATTTGGTCCTCCTCTAAGTTCAGTGTTACCATTCTGGAAAATCAATAGCAATATATGTCATGTAACAACTTTGATAATATGACGCATGCTCATGAAAATTACAACAAATGAAAGTAAATGCATACAATATTAATTTGGTTCACGTTTGGCAATGAGGCAGCTAAATTATGATGAGCTGACACTATATGTTGATATGTCTGTGGTCCATGAATCAACAGTGAGACAACACAATAAGGGACCCTTTTAAAATTAATAACAATTGTAATTTATTGCATTCCTATAAATACCTATCCAGCTTTCCTTAACCTGTTATAGGGAAAAAACATATAAATTAGACTAGTGAATATTGAAAACTAAATATAGTAAATAAATCATATCAAGGACAGATGTATGTGACATAACTTGGTGTTTAAACCCCCTTGTCCTTTGCATGATCTTATATTTTGCCCTATTTACAGACATTTGGTGCACCTTACTTTGAACTTTCTCTTAACCTTCATAATGCCATCACCATCATCTTCAAACTCAACTTGCTTCTTCTTTCTTGCATTCTCAATTTCTTCTGCCTCCTTCTTTCTCTTTTTTGGTTTCCTTCCTCTCTTCTTTAGAACCCTTGGAGGTGGTGTGATAACAGAGTTGGGATTTGGTTTAGGCCATATTTTCAATCTCCATTGAGGAGTTCTAAGGTGTTGTTATACACTAAAATAGATTTTGATAATTGATATAATGGATCAACATATTCCTCATGTACTTGGTTTTGTTCAAAGATACAAACCATAGTATGTTGACATGGTATTCTTGTCAATTGCCAACTCCTTCAATAATAGATATAAGCATCCAAATCTACAACAAATTGGTGATCTTTACCACTCAACAACTTGGTGACCTTTACCACTAACTTGCATCCTTGGTCCACCACTCACACTAGGAAAATAATCACCTGATGTTTCCTTTATCTTATTAATCTTCTTTTGAATCTTAGGGCATATCAACTTATTCTTACTAGATTCCAACTCAAACTCCTTCTTCTTGGCAATCCTTCTCATGATTTGATTTCTAATCATTTCAAGAATGGTAATAAATAATTGACCTTGTTCTAACGTCAAGGATATACTAATTGAAACACTCAGCCATATTGTTCAATAAGACATCAAATTTGCTTTGTGGATCAAAGTGTGCCTAGACCAATGTTCACAAGGATTGTCCTTTAATTTCTACACTCAACGAACTTTGTCTTAACATTTTCTAGACATTCCTCAAGCCAGAACATGTAACATGCCCTGGCACATGCCCACAACAAATCCTTGAATTCTTTTACTCTGAAAATTGCTCTCATATTTGTCCAAAGGTGCCTCACACACCATCTGTTCTTAGCATGATGAAACAAATGGTCAATAGCATTCATAAGTCCCTACATATGAAACATTACATATATAAGTCATAAAATCATAATGTGAAAAGTAAAAATTTACAAATACCTCTCAAATGATGCATTTACATACCTTTTGCCTATTTGACTTAAAGGTCCATTTACTTTAAGGATATAAATCAAGACCATCCCTCATTATTCCCGGAAACCATTCCCAAAACTCCTTATTTTCTTTCTTCACGACAGCTTATGCAATAGGATATATACAGTCATTAGGGTTAATGCTAACAGCTGTCAACAATTGACACCTATAACTGCCTTTCATCCAACTTCCATATAGGCAAATAGTCCTTTTACAACCTTCTTTGAACCCCTTCTTCAAAGCACCAAAACAGACATACATACCTTGAAACTCACCTTTTTTAACTTTGAACTCAATTGTAGATCCAGGATTACTTTTGAGTATTTCAAGCTTGTAGGCATGTAAATGATTGTATTGCTAAGCTTCATTCCCATTTATTTTTTCTAGTTCAAATGCCCTAGCTCTCTATGCCTTCATCCTAACAATTGTATACTTAAGGTCCTTCTTCACTCTTGATATGATTGAACCAATAAGCCATGTGGGATTATCTTTAAGTTGGCCAACCACTTAGCAGTTAGATGGAAGTTTTTATACATTTTAGGGCAAGTGTGCTTCAAGTTACAAGACCTTATTTGAAAGGTAGGATCATCAGGTCAGTTCCTATCTTTGATACTTGCATACAAAAACCACTTATAATGCTTATTATGACATATGGCATGCACCTTAATTAGATTATTCTTCTTGAAACAGGTCTGATACCTACTTATAATGCTGACCTTTTTAATAACATCCTTGAAATCTTGCCTACTCTTAAATAACATCCTAAGCTCCAAATTAGGGCATTCAATTTCCGAAGTAGCATTAAACTCTGGATACTTCACATTGACTTCCTTATTAGATTTTATCTGAGTATGCAACTCATCACTAAGTGCATACTCAGAATCATCTTCACAATCAATATTTGGAGCAATGAGCGCAACTCCAGGACCAAGTGGCCTTCCTTGTCTCTTTCTATAACTCCTTACATAAACCCTTATTGGATTCAAACTTTGATCTTATAAATGGTCCCATAAGTCATCATCCATGTCTTTTAAAGTATAATATGGGTCAACAAAATAACATCATTGACTACTATTGGATGAGGCAACTGTGTTTGTGCAATAACAAAGGAAGTCTGTATGGCAAACATTTTAGTTTTTGTTTGCCAATCATCAACTTGTGTTTGAGCCTGCACTTGTCTAGCTTGAGTATCAACATCATGATCCATATTTCCAGCATCATTTTATGCAGCATTGCAATGAGTTTGAACTTGTTCAGTGTTTATGGTCAATTTTAGAGTGGGCTATCTTTCCCACATATACATGGCAAACTCAATAGTGTACTCATAACTATTTGTTACCACTTATCCACTTCCCTTTTATTGTCACTAAGGCTAGCCACATCAAAACTATAGTGTTCCGTTGTATATCTTATCATCCTATCTCATTGTTGTTTCCTAGCTTCAAGTGTAGGACATGCTTGCTATAGTCTATAAGCCACTCAATCATGTCTACGGGATCACAATCAACATTTGCCTTATTCCTTTCAACTAAAATATGTTCCAAGTTGTCTGCCTCACAAACTTGAGCATCAATCTTAGCATTAACTTAAAGGTTAACCACCTGATGATCAGAAATAGTCTCATGCTCTTCCAAGTGCTCAATGTATACATACAACTCACCACATTCCTGCCCTTTAAGTGAAAACTTCCTCACATCTTGTTCCAATTGGAAAAGCTTCAAATCATAATCATAATTATCCTCAGGAGACAACCACCAGTATTTAGTGTTCCCTATGACACCAAGCTTTTTTACAGCCATGTCTATATGCCTATTTTTAAATGTAGAAGCATGGCAACATAAAATTGTATAGACTTGCCCATTTTAATAACCATCTTCACCAATCTTCCCATTGTAATGTATAAAAACCTTAAATAATCCATCCGAGTGTTTAAAAAAAACAAATCACATTTCTGTTATATTGAATAATTCTAAGTGTAATATCATTCTTATCATAAATAAGTATGAACCAAATGCTTACATACTCTAAACTTCCTACAAATATAAGAATCTTATATTGAAAATTCATGTTTCAAATGTATATTATGACCTGAATATTATAAGATAAAAAAGTTGTTATTTGACCATGCACTATGAAACCCATACTATTAGTTTAATATTATATTTTAGAAAATTTGTATGTTAAAACAATGTATCAAATACATCATATGAGGCTTGCACTTTATTGATTTCATAAATCTACCATTATACTCAAATATATGTTATGTAAACAATTGTTTTATGTTTAACGAGGTCTTGAAACTAAATGTTGTGCCTTTAATAAGGTCATGAATCAAATAGATTAAAAATATTTCATTATACTTTGGGCATGAAACTAAATGTCATGCCTTTAATAAATCATAAATCTGAAAAATATATGATCTTTAGTTCTTTATACAATAAATAAAGCAATAATTACTGTCAATTCCTCATCCAACTACCACGTCAAGGATTCATTTAACCCTCAACCCTAAAATGTATTTATTTCACCTTGAATAAACTTGAACAACATTAAAAGCACCAAAATAGAATAATAAAGACAAAACCAGTGACAAAGGAATATATTTACCTGGATTTCGATGACTCAACATGGATGAACAACAATTTTCGTCCCTTTTCAGTACCTTTTTTTTGCTACGTTAAGAGAATATTAACTTTAAAGCTGATAAATATTTTTTTCAACCTTATATTTTAATAACGCCTTCGTTTAGGCAGCAAAAATTGGCACCCAATTAACCCTAAACACATGTGAAACCATGTTTCCCCCTTCTCTCTCTCTCTCTCTCTCTCTTATGGTTAACTCGTGTATAAATGAGGTGTTTATTGTGAATTGAGAAGTTATAATGAATTATCTCTCTGGTTTTTTATACAGTTTCGACAGAGAGTAGGTTGGATGAAGAAGATACAAACACGCTTGTGTAACATTCATTTTTTTAAATGTCTAACTTGGATTTGTAAATGTTTTTTTTTACTGGTTAGATGGTGGACAAGTTGGCTTTTAACAGCCAAGACAAACAACAGATGATGGTTGGACTTTTATGGTATTGTGTTGTATTAGTCAGGAATTTTTAAGAGGCAAATTGATCTTGAGGGACTGTAATAGGCATTATTTAAATCATCAGGGACTGTATGTGAAATTAACTCTAACTGGAACACCATTTCTCCATATCTATGTCATTCTTGTTTTTTTTTTCATTTCCTCTATCAATTTTTTATTTTTATGAATTCCCAGATTGCTCAATGCATTTTAATAAATTTTTTATGTTAATTTCTTATGTCAGTTGTTCATTTGAGATCATTGATTTAAAAAAAAACTAGTCTTAATTTTTTAGAATTTTTTTAGAGTACAGAGTAAAAAGCATATGGCCTAGAAGGGATCCCTATCGAAGTGTGGAAATACTTAGAAGATATGGGGGTAGATTAGTTAACTCAATTATTCAACAAGATTTTGGTATCTAAAAAGATGCCAAACGATTGGAGGAGAAGTATTGTAGTTCCAATATTTAAGAATAAAGGAGATATTCAAAATTGCTCAAATTATAGAGGAATCAAACTCATGAGTCACACCATGAAGTTATGGGAGAGAGTTGTAGAGCAGTGTATCTGGAGTTGTACATTCATCAAGGCTAACCAATTTGGCTTTATGCTTGGAAGATCCACTATGGAAGCAATTTTTCTTATTAGAAGGCTGATAGAGAAATATCGAGAGATGAAGAAAGATCTTCACATGGTGTTTATCGATCTGGAAAAAGCGTATGAT
>CAOJBK012554303.1:0-10502 GCA_948294925.1 Codiaeum variegatum | reverse complement strand
AGATCACTTATCTCAACATATCACTGATTATGGCCACCACATGCCATATACCAATACTTGGATAGCATCGGTATGTAAGCAGTAACAAACCATATCCACCAATATGCTAGATAACATGTCACCTCAAGTCTAAGGATTATATACAAAATTATAATCTAGATGATAAGATATTAACTAGTGGATAAAACCCATGTATCTATAATCTAGTGTCACAGTTTGACTTACTCATCACATGAGTATGTCTACGTGTTATCACAACATCACATCTTTATAGTATGAGACTCACTATCTCCATACCAATAAGTAACTCATACTTGTCATGGATGACAACAGAGGTGACAATCTTCCAAATTAATGATGTTCCTACCAATAATCATATGACTATGAACTTGCTTTGAAGTCTTTGGCAAAGAGAATCTATCTCCATATTCCTAAACTCTTTAAGAATAGATCCTCTCAGATAAGACTTAGGGAACATATATACTTTAATCACTAAAATGAAAGGTATCATTAAACGAAACATATATATTAAAAGCCATAATGGGATTAAGATTACACACACACACACACACACACATACACACACATAAAGTACATGCTCTAGGGCATACAATTCTAATAGAAATATTATTTTCTTTTTGGATGAGTCCAAATATGCCATGATTGAATTCTCATCTAGGACTTTTGATTCTTACACAGGCATGGAGTAAAGATTCCTATGAGTGGAGTAAACATTCAGTCTTGAGTCCTTAAGTTTGACGGCTCTTCTATAGACAGATCGGTTGTGGCTGGCATGGTAATTACATCTCCTTCTAGTATCAAAATGGCTTTAAGTTTCACTTTAAAATTTGATTATGCTAATAATCAAGCCAAATACGAGGCTTTGATCATAGGCCTTGAAATTCTTCAAGACCTTGGTACCAAGGAAGTACTAGTTATTGGTGATTCATAACTTGTGATAGCGCATCTGTGGAATATAAATGCACCTGCTTATCCTTAGCACCTTACTTTACTGCTGCTATTCAGCTTATTGATTCTTTTGAAAATATTTCTTTTATGCATGTGCCTAGAGAATCTAATTGGGAAGCTGATGAATTATCACTGGTTGCATCAGGTTTGAAAATGTCAGAAGAATTAACTCACAAGTTAGTTTTGGTGCAAAAAAAGTCACATCCATCCATTTAAGAAAAAGGCCATCAATTCGAGGCATTTAATATAGACTTGAATGTGGCGGGTGATTGGCATTTTAACCTCAAGGTGTATATGGAAAATCCTTCCAAAAAAGTGCCATTCAAAGTTAGGGCCCAAGCCATGAATTACATTCTTAATGGGGAAGACTTATATAGAAAGACTTTTAATGGCCTACTTTTGATATGCCCTTCATTTCCTCAGGCCATAGAGATTTGTGGTAAGCATTAGGCTGGAAGGAAGATGAGGTGGTATTGGCCTTCAATCTTAAAATATTGCATCACTTATTCCAAAGGGTGTCACCAATGCCAAAGGTATGGAATAATTCAACGAATACCAGTTGATGACATGTATCCAGTGGTAAAATCATGGCCATTCAGAGGATGGGCCATTGATCTCATTGGAAAAATTTATACAACTTCATCTAAAGTCCATAGCTTCATTATTGTGACCACTGATTATTTCACTAAATGGGTAAAGGCAATTCCTATGAAGAAAGTTGAGTAACAAGATGTCATCACCTTGATCAAGGAACAAATCTAGTGGTAAAACCATAGCCATTTAGAGGATGGGCCATTGATCTCATTGGAAAATTTATCCGGCTTCATCTAAAGGCCATAGAATCATTATTGTGACCATTGATTATTTCACTAAATGGGTGGAGGCAATTCCCATGAACAAAGTTGAGCAACAAGATGTCATCACCTTCATCATGGAACATCTTATTCACAGGTTTGGGATTCCTCAAACAATTACTACATATCAGGGAACTATGTTTGTTAGGGAAGAGATGGTAAAATTTATGGAAGATTACAGTATTATGTTAGATCTATATGCCCTAGAGCTCATTGTAAATGTAATAATTGAATCCCAATGGTAATAAAATATATATTTTATTTAAATGAATTCCACATTTATTATAATTTATATATGTTTCATTAGCATTTTGAATGAGAATCTATTCTGAAGAAGTTAAGAATATGAGTGATAGGTTCTCGTTGTCATAATGCTATAAAAACTTGTTCATAGTCATAGAATTATCGATTGGGACATCGATAATTTGGAAGAACATCACCGCCGTCGTCATCCATTGTAAGTATGCGATACTTATGGTAATGGAGGTAGTGAGTCTTATACTACAGACATGTGATGTCATGACAACATGTGGACTCTCATGTGATGAGTAAGTGGAACTAGTGACGTTAGACAATGAATTCATAGGTTTTACCACAGTTAATATTTAATAGACTAGGTCATAGTTGTGCATATAGTCCTTTGACTTGAGGTGGAATTTATCTAATAGATTAGTGGGTGCAATTTGTTACTATATATATACTTCTGCTAGCCATGCAGAGGTATATGGCATGTGGTGGTTGTACTCAGTAATATATTAAGATAAATGTTCTCTACGAAAGAATTCCTTAACATGGGTAAATAAGTAAGGATCCTATGACTTCTAGTTTTCCATGATATGAAATTCTTGGCCAAGGTGGATAAGATTCACTAAAAATTTGTTTCTAGTAGGAATCAAGAATATTGAGGATTAGAACTTAGAAGTGGTTATATGATCGAAGCATATAGAGTTTGACTAATCCATGACTCTAGCTAAGATCGAGAATCCGTAATGAAGGGACTCGAATGCATGGTAATTATGACCGATGGTCCATGTTATATGTTCATTGACTTGATCATCAATATTCATTCCTATTTAGGTAGTCGCAATATGTTATGCTAGACATCACTCACAATTTACGAAACTATGTATGAAATGGGATTCTATACATAGATAAAGGAAAAAGAGTTTTCCAATCTCGTTGCTATTTAGGACATGAACATAGTGAGTCACACATCGTAAAGTATTGAGCAAGCATTGTGTAAAGATAGTATAATTAATACCCAATTAAAATATTCAATTAACTATTAATTATTACCAAATTGAACTTGTGATTAAATTTACAAAGACCCTAGCATGTCTTGAAGTTCATTTCAAAGAAGTGTATTTCAATTTAGTTAATTTTGTATGAGATACAGTACTTTAAAGAACTAAATTGAAAAATGGACTTGGACTTAATCAAAATTATTAGTTATGTGATAACTAATAATGCATAATTTTTCCACTAACTTGAAAGGTGATGCCAACTCACACTCCATTTAGGCTTTGTCATGACAAGTGCTTTCATGCAATTCACTAAGTCATGATAGGTGTCCTAATTAGTGGAGGAGAGTGGTGACTCACCTAGTTAGTGGAAGAGCTCTACATATAAAAGGTAAAATTGTTTTACCTAATTAATTAAGTCATAGTGCAAAAATTCTAGATTGTGAGTTGAGAGCTTTTGAAGTGTTTAAAGGATTTATTTCTCATAGTTTTAGGAATTTACCTATGCTATTTGAGTCCAAGACTATAACACACTCACTTGTTCCTTAACTTGGAGTTGATACTTGAACCTAAGCTAAAGGGCAACCAAGAGAGTTCTAGGGTTCAAGTCTTGCATCAAGTAAGGGGACCTCAATCTTGCTTAAGGTTGGTGTGAGATAGCTAGAGGCTTCACACTTGGGAAGCTTAATAAAGTAAAGAGAAAGGTATTTGATACATTTCTTCTATATACTTAGTGTCTTTGTGTTTTGCACAAAATTGGTAGATCAAGTCTTGATGGGTTAAATGTGGTCCTAAGTGTTCAAATGTTTTTTATCAAAGAGTTTAATACATGCATATGAACTTATTTGTTAAAAGTGTTTTAATATGAAAATTTTTAAAACTCATGTTTTTCCGTTTTCGCTACGCGACTCGCATTTCCCTTCATATTAATCATCTTACCTCAACTCCTTATTATGCCCAAGCCAATGGTTAAGTGGAGGCTTCCAACAAAATCATCATTAACATACTGGAGAAAATGCTTGAGGACAATTCTAAAGATTGGCCAAGAATACAGTTCGAAACTCTATGGGCATATCGAACTTCTAAAAGAGAAGCAACTGGTGCTAGTCCCTTTGCACTTACCTTTGGGCATGATGTATTTTTGCCATTGGAAGTATGTGTCCCTTCTTTGAGAGTCACCAGGAAAAATGATCTGACTCTTGAGGAATATTCCCAAGCTATGTTGATGGAGCTTGAGGAAGTTGATGAAGAACGACTAAGGGCCTTCACCTACTTGGTGGCCTAAAAGAAGAAAGTGTCTAGGTCATATAAATAAAGAATAAAAAAAAATAAAATTGAGGTAGGTGACTTGGTGTGGAAAGTTATACTGCCACTTGGAATAAAAGACAAAGAGTTAGGGAAATGGTCTCCCAACTGGAAAGGGCCATATAGAGTGCACCAAGTATTGGATGACAATGCATACTGGTTGGAAATTCTAGAGGGAGAACCACATAAAAGATTCATCAATGGAAAGTACCTGATAAAATACTTTCCCACTATGTGGGAAAGGTCAGTAACAAACTTGCTATAATGGCCTATTGGCCAAAATAAATCCCAATTCATATTGATAAGCTTATAAATAAATAGATAAACAAAGTTTATTTCATATTTGCATTAGTGTTTTTTTTTTGTTTTCCTCAAAGACAATATAATGAAAAAGAAGCTATGATTTTTAATAAAATTTCATCAGCATGTCTTCTAAAATTTTAGTAAATTTTGGCAGCATTTTTCCTGATTTTTGCTATTTCCCATATGCAATGCATGGCTGTGGTGTTGTTGTGTGAAAGTGTTCAGTGAAAATCAACAATTCACAAAAGGAATCAATGCCTTTCAATCATATTCCCTAGGCTTAAAGGCCTTCCTCAAACCATGTTCACAGTAATAGTAATCAAGAGTTCCCCAATAAACTCAAGTTCTACAATCCAGTAAAAACATAAATAAACAAGAGGTAATAACAATTTATAAAGATAAAACAAGTCAAATGGAGTCAAGATCAAATCCCTTAAGGCTTTCCCAAGCCTCATCACACTTCTTCATGTCTTCTGTTACTTCTTTTTTATTATTTCCTAAGCTCTTTGACAACTTTTTATTGTCCAATTAAGAACTCCTGTGTTGCTTTGGCTTTATTAGTAGCTTTTTGATATTCATTGCATAGCAGCTTATTAGTCCTCAACACCTCAGCTTTCTGTGCTCTCATAACAGCTATCCGTTCCTTAAAGGCAACAAGATTTGCACTCATTCTGCCAAAAGCAGCTCTGGCCTTAGCCTCTCTAGTCTTAATTGCTTTGGTCTCTTATTGTTGCTTCAGGAATTCAACTTTCTTCTGATCGATGCTGGCTAAGTTGCTTGAAACCTCTGCTTACTTGGCACTAACCTTATCCATGTGGGAGAAGCTCGAGGAAATTCTTTCTTTGAGTGAAGATATTGATTCCAACTTGATTCTTTACTCTAAGGTGCTAAGGCTTGCTAGAACATTAGCCTTCTAAGAGCTAGCGCCCCAATCTTTTTCTGCAGATAAAGTCCTCAAGATGTTTTTAGCCTTGGGAATCTTTTCCTTGGTAAATACTACACCTGTGTCTTACTCTGAGGATGGTGAATCAAACAAGCACAAATCTACAGAAAAATCCTCTTCTAGCAGAGGTTGCCAATCATCTGTATCCTATTAAAGAAAACAAGCAAGATCCCCAACACAACAATCAAGAAGCAGCAAATTTGGCAAAATGCATAAAAGAAAAAAAGACAAACCTCAATGGCTGGAAGAAGACTATTTGGGGAATGGACAACAAGTGGAGGTGGAGGGGTTGGTTCCTTCTTCTCTTCTTGAATCAGCACACTCTGCAGGTGAAATGAGTCATCTTCCTTAGTGGAGGAAGATCTTACAGAAGAAGGAGAGTCCTGAGGCTATGTATGGTTCTCTATTTCTTTAGTATCAATTATTTTTCAAAGTCAAAGAGTCACAATGGCAATTCCCCAAGGCAATAGTAGTGTAGAATATTAAAATCATCAAGGAATAGAAGCACTTACTAGAACCAGAAGATGGCTATGAACCCTCTTCCTCAGATTCCTTAGAACTGTCCACATCCTGTACAACCACAAGGTCTAAGTACTTGGATTTTTTTTCCAGTGTTTGAGCGACCATTCTTCTCGAAGAAGATTGAGGAGTTGTTGTGGTCCTAGCTGCTTACAACTCAATTTTTCTCTTCTAGGGATTCATGGTCTGCTTCCCTTTGCTAGTATTGGAAGCTGGGGCCTTTCCCTTCTTGATAACAACTTTCTTTTTCTTCTCCTCAGGAGCCTCTAGGGCTACCTCTTCATCCTCATCATCTTCCTCTGCAATTGGAATCACAAGGACAAACAAGAATCAGTACCAAATTAGATAAATAAAGTCAAATGTAAGATTCTTACTTGGTGATCTCAAGGTAGACTCGATAAATGTGAGGTGCTGGGTACTCCACCAATGAGGATAGTCCTCCTCATCTTACTTTTCTATCACAAGCGCATGGAAAGCAAACTTGAGAAATGCAGGCTCAATCTAAACTATATCTTCCCAAGAACACTTTGGTGGATTCTTGCCATACAGAGGGATAATGGAGGGATCAATAACTGCTGGAGGAATAACGGTGGAAAAATTGAACTGATGACTACAAAGGAAAGGCATGTAAAGCTCCAAGCCCAACGGGGTACCAGACAAGCCTTCTCGATGGATAAAGGCATGCTTTGCCCTAATGATCAAAGGCCTATGTGAAGTTGCTCTATAGAAAATTTGCTTATGGGTTATGTCTTTATAAGGAGTAAAGAAACTAAGCCATCTTGGCAATTCATAGCAATCTCTTAATGGGCATAATCTTGCTTTCTCTCTCTTTTCCAAACCAAGGAAAAATGACTTGAGTTCTGGTGTTGCTCAAGAACTCTCACACCTCAACAAATCTACATGAATGTCAGAAAGAAAGGAAAGAGCAGGTGAGGAAGGGTAATCAAGCAACTCTTGGAAGTATGCCAATAACTAGCACTGGAGGATCCAAATACTCCCATTTATGAACTTCACTGGGTGTTCATTCACACTTTTACTCATTTGGGCATACAATTTGCCTAAAAGTATGGTCCCAAAAGCATACTGATATCCATAGTCCAAAGCCATGCAAATGGAACATATTTAGTAATGAGTCGTCCTAAGGCGGGGCAAAAAATGTGCCTGCATAATAATTCCCAAAGAAAGGCCACATGCTCCTCAGAATTTGGAAGTCCTTCTCTATTGGCGTAAGTAGACATAACACTTTTGTATGAGTCAAAACTCCTGGAATTAAATGATACCTCAGGGAACCACCTCTCATCTACCAAACATACAATATCTCTTCCAAGCAAAGATGCCAAGCATATTGATCATCATAGGACCAAAAGGGAAAATAAATGTGCTGTTGCTCGGTGCCTAGAATCTCAGTGTAACATTCAGAAGTTCAAGCGCACATTTTACCTCTCGAAGTGTCAATTCTATAAATTGTGAGATGCCTAATCTATCCTATTATGCGTCATAAGTTCTCTGGAGCTGATGTACCCACTTTCTCCAGTTGGGATCCAATTTTGCCCATTATTTTTTGGCATCTAAGGCTTGTACTTTAGAGAGATAGATCATCTCATCAGTAATCTCGAGGTAAGGAAGAGAGGGATCCTTAGTGACAATTAGCCAAACAGAGGTAGGAGTCAGTGCCAGCATTTGCTGATCTTTACTGGTATATGAAAAGCCTCTAGGGAATTGGAAAATTTTGAGGTCAGTAAGGGAAATTTCCTGAGGAATTTAATTAAAATAGTTGAAAATGCTTACTTGATGTCAAGGAAGCTGGGGAATTCTTCAATCGTTATGCCCTTTATGATTTCGATTTTAGCATCATGTAGAAAAGGAGAATGAGCATTTTAATGGCCTAATGAGTAAGTTCTTTCTTGAACTAATATGCATTTACCTCGAGTTTATTGAGTAACTCATCAGAAGGCTCAACAATGGGTGGAGGAGGCAGTGAAGCCACCTGATTACAAGAGTGTATAAGTTAGCAATGTATGTTGAAGCTAGCAATCCAAATACAAGATTGGAAACTTACCGACGATGTCTTCTTTGATTTTGGAGCTGCTAGCACCCTTGGAACTCATATTGCCTGAAAATCAAAGAATTATATCAAGTTAGAACTCTGAAATTTTCATGCACTATGATCTCATTTTAATAGCTAGTTTATGACAAAGTGCATGGACAGATCAAAATTGGCAAATCATGATAAGTTTTCCTGAGGAACATTCACATAAGATATTATTTGTCACCTAAATATCAAATGCATTATGACAATTTAGTGTGTTTGTGGTTACACTGATCACATGCTGAGACTGCATGAAACATGACATGATTATGAGATGCTACTGTGATTTTAATATCAAAATTGAAAATTGTTTGGGGAATTGGTTATGGAACTATTAATTCATATTATCTAAACTAGTTCATCAGAAAGGAATTTTGAAAAACTGATATTTTCGCCTGAGGGAACATCAATTACAGTGCCAATTCAGGAACCTCCTCAGGCACAAAAGTAAACTTTGAAAGAATTTTCTAGAGGAAGTTGGTTCATTCAAGTTCATTTTATTTATTTCTATTTGACAAGCATTAGTGAAAAATGAACTTGCAAAATTCAGGCAAAAAATAGTATTGTTAATGTCTTGAGGAACTCAATTTTTTAGCTCAACTAGTTTAATTCAATTTTTCCCAAGGAAGTCAAGCTATTTAGATCAATTTTAGCATCAAATTAAAAACTCAAGTAACATCAAGCAAATTGAAAAATAATTTTGCTGAGGAATTCAAGGAAATAAAATCACAATACATTAGTTCAACAAGTTTAAAGATTGACTTCATGATGCTTTCAACATATTCAAAGAAAAATTTGTAGGGAAAATCAAGCTATTCAAGTTAATTTGAGGATCAAATTGCTAAAAATTTTCTATGCCTCAGTTAAAGTTCAAGCAAGACCATGCAAACAGAAAAAAATGGATTGCTGGGGAATTCAAGAAAACAATTTGACAGTACATCAGTTCAAAAAATTCAAGACAAGTTTCCCTGCGGAAATCGAAGTTTCCAACTCCATTTTAGCATTAAATTGCTAAAATTCAAACATTCCCTAAGGAAAGTTCAACAAATTTCAATAAAATCATCACATTTGAAACAAATTCCTCAGTAATTTCTACAAATTCCCCAAGAACAGTTCAAAAATTTCAAGAATTTTAGGAAAAATGATTTGAAATTACCTTTTGATCTCTGGGAATATTTTCGATAAAAATCTCTATTTTTAGATCGAAGAAACTCATGAACGATGGGTTTGGTATTGAAAAATCGGGCTAAGAAACAATCCCTGGAGGAAACGAATAACGTTGCTGGGGCTGTCGATAGCTGTGCTGGTGCTCCCGATGGCTGCTGCTCCAGCTGGTGCGGTTGAGTAGCGGCAGCTGGTAGAGCCTAGACTGGCAACGACAGTTTAGGGGCCTTTACGACTGTCGGTGGCTGTGTGACAGTAACACCGAACTGGGGAAGCAAGACTGATGGTGTCGTTCGCTGTTGCTCGCCCTCTATCTTCCCTCGTGCCTTTTCTCCTCCTGCCGTTGCTCTCTACGTGTCGGCTGGTGGTGGTCTTCCTGGTCGTTATTGGTCGACGCCGAAGGTAGTGGTGGTGGCTCTGGTAGATTTTTTAGGAAGAGATGGGAAATTTTAGGCTTTATGGGAAATTAAATGAAAGGGAGAGGAAGAAAAGGAAATTTTGGAGCCTTTTGAAAATTGAGAGATTAGGAAGAATTAAATTTGTTTTTGAAAGAGGATTTATTTTTTGGTTTTCAAAATTGGGAATTTGTTGGGAATGTAAAGAATTTATTGGGTTTCCTTTTTGGGAATCAGGTGTTATTGAGGATTTGAATTTTGAATTCAAACTAATTTCTGGTGAAATTTTAGTTGAAGAGAGTTTAGTTGTGGTTTTGCTTGGGGAAATTGGGGAATATAATTTTGAAGCCCATAAAATCTATACTTTCAAACTTTCTTCTTGATTTAAACAGGCTTGGTGATTACATTCCCATTCTTCGTGAATCCATTTTTTGCCTTGAGCTATGATTTCTTGATGGTTTGGGACATAGGCAACTTTAGGTCTCACCATTGGGGAAAATTGTAGCCTTGAGACTCTTTTTTCACATATTATACATGCTATAAGCTTTGGTTCAAGCTTATAGCATATGGAGGGCATTGTTTGTGCCTAAAATAGAAATTTTGGGTTTTGGAAAATAAATGAAATAAAATAAATAATAGTTGGCCTAAAATAAATTATTTATTAGGTTTAATGACCCAAATAAATAATTAAGCCCAATCACCAACCCAAAAAGTGAGTCA